>JAULBZ010000727.1:0-27369 GCA_032360805.1 Neoturris breviconis
AATGTTCACTATAAAGTTTAAAAAGTCCTTTGTTTTCAATCTCGTTCCCAGGGCTTGTTGCCTTTTCGAACACGGAAGAGCCGCTTTTCCGTGTTCGAAAAGGCAAGAAGCCCTGGGAACGAGGTTGCTTTGTTTTGTGTTTTTGTTAACTTTATCACGCGGCTAATCGAAAAGATACAAGTATCTGCTTTTTAAATTTTCATTTTGTTCCTTGATGGTTGGAAGCAACAAGAATATTATATTTCTGGCGGGAATGCATAGGCGATGAGTGAAGGCGATAAACTTTGGGCGACGAAATTTTATCACTTTCAGAATTCGTTCCTGCGAATTCTAAATGAAGCCATGAAGCATGTTTCACACTTATGACGCAAACACAAAGTAGATATACGCAAAACAGACGACGCAAGCATATCAAGACTTTTTGATATTGTCACGTTTACTTGCGTGGCTAATACCAGTTTATATATGTATAAATATAAAATGTTTTGCGCTTGATTACGAAGTTTGCGTCTGCATTTGCGTCTGCATTTAATTTGCGTCATTTTCAACCAATGTAATGGCTTTAATTTAGAATTCGTGCGACTGAATTCACCGGCGGCACTATTTCACTCTTCCTCGTGATTTGCCTTTCACGCGAAATTTTTCGCCTAGTGTAAATCGCGCTTGGTAGAGGAAATCATACTATGAGGAAATACAGTCAGTACAGTACGGTACGCTAGAAAAACATGAATCTTTGGACTATCGTGTCTTTTAAGCACGAGAAAAAACAAATATTTCCGTCGTAGCAAAAATATGGGAATATCCTACAGTAGACTCTCTGTAATTCGAACACCTCCTTTATTCGAACAATTTTTCTAGTACGGTGAAAATTCCTTAACAAAGTCTCATATGTAACTTATAATTCAAACTTCCATTATTAACTCTATAATTCGAACGTTTTTTCTGTCCCTTGGAGCATTTCCTTTCTTTATTTCGAACACTGCGTCATGTGTAAGGGGTCTTAAAGGGATTCTTGGGTGAAAAAACATTTTTTGATATGTTGTAGGGGATAAAAAATTGCTTAACAAGTCTTTTTAAATTTTTTAGAAATCTTTTTTCGTTCTCAAGCAAGCTCGTGTCCGAAAAAAAATTAAAAAAAAGACAAAAGGGGCTGGGGACGAGCTTGGTTCTCAAGATATTTCAATTTTAAGAAATTCAAACCTACTTATGACATCACAAATTATGATGTCATAAGGTGGTTTGAAAAAACGCTGACACAATTTTTTTTATAACTTTGGAAACATAGTCATAAGTCTTCTTATGACTATGTTGGAGACAGTAAGTAATTAATTATTTATTTCAAGTTGGATAAATGTAAAAGAAGTCTAGTTTACAAGAAACTAATTAAATCCAACATTAAATTCATAAAATTCTAATAAAAACATAATAAAATAAAACTATAAAATATAATATAAGAATAAAATAAATTATGATCAAGAGCAAATTTTACAACGACAATAAACTTTATGTGTGCTGAAATCTTCAAAATAGGAAGATAACTGCTCAAATATTATTTTCTCAAAAACTTTAGATACAGCTGGAAGAAGACTAATGGGTCTGTAGTTTGAATTGTCAGTCGCACTGCCTTTTTATGCAAAGGAATCATTTCTGCCAACGCAAGTTCACTTGGAATAATACACTTTTCTAACGCATTGTTGAAACATCGAGTCAAAATAACAGAAGTATCGGGCAATTCTCTTGCAGCAAGTATCGGAATATTTCCACTAAACTTCTTCCCGCGATTTAGTTTTAAGATTTCACTGTAAGTGTCAAATCAAACCACTCATTTTTCTGAAATCTTTCTTTAATTACGATAATGCTAGGGTGATCAGCAAACCTTTTTAATAGCCAAACCAGTCTCATCAACACCAGGATTCACGAACTCCTCATTCCACTTTGGAATATTGAGTCCATTATAGTAATAGTGTTGAAGTACTGATTAAATACGGTAGCAATCTGCATGCCATCCGATAGTATAGTTCTACAAGAAGAATTCTTTCTTCGACAGTGTTACCTTTGTTTGAAAAGAAAGGCTTACAAATTTTTCAAAAGAATTGTTGGAAGAGTTTGGGTGTACACTATCGAATAAATTTTTCTTTGCTTTTCTGTTTATATTAACCACCAAATTTCTCTGACTTTTATAATTAACCCAGTCTTCAAGATTTTGTTATCTAATGGCAATATTTTTAAGCCTAGAGCTTTTCATAATTTCTTTCCTGAGATGTTTTAAGACATATGGCTGATTATTTCCTCGGAGAAATTTGGTTTTCAAAGGTGCGTGTCTATCTAACACGCTAGTAAATATTGCTTCGTATTGACTATACTCAGAAATACTAGATTCCTTTAAGGAATATTCCAAGTCATACAAAAAATAATTGCGATTAAATCGCTTGTATGATCTGTATGTCAACTGTTTTGGAGGCAACTTTACAAATGTCGTTTTTAACATTGTATATACTAATAAATGATGATCACTCACGCCGAATTCAGAAGCGCCAGCATGTTGTAAAGAAAAATTCTTATTAGACAATATTAAGTCTATACATCTTCCTTCCATAGACTTTCAGCATGTTTTAATACTGTGATGACTGTGAAGAGTGTTTGTATCTAAGAAGTCTTTCATTTTAGCTTCATTTGTTTCGGCATTAAAATCACCATTGATCAGAATATTCACATAATATCTAGAATAGAAATCGATAGCTTCAGATAAACTAGTTAAAATGTAGGCAAGGCTTTGCTTGGGTGGTCGATAAATAGAAAATATCAACCACTTTTGCTTTCTAAGATTTAACTCTATAGGAATGATTTGCATATCACTGAAAAACTTGAAATTATCCAGGCTACGTGCAGGAATGTTTGAGTTGACAATAACCTAAAAGGGGTTGCAAACCCTTGAAGACAGAACTGTGAATCTGGAAACTAGTCATCAAGTTTTGACTCTGCAATAGTTAGTACATCAACCTTACCATTCAGAAGAGCATCGATATCTTTAATTTTATTCCTAAAAGAATTAATATTATAATAGCTAATGATAACATTCTTATGATATTTTTTCCTTAGGTTATATAGACCTTCAGCGTTGTGAAAATCTACTCTTTGATCTGACCATTTCGTTAAAAAATTAGAAAAGTTATTACCTAATACAGACAAACCCTTAGCATTAAGGTGTAGTTTCTTTTTACTCAGGTGTTTAGGTAAAATATTGCCACGACCAATAAACTTTAATTTGTTCTGAGTACAAAACGACGAGAGTTGGTTGTTAAGCTTGGTGATTTTAGGGCCAATCTCTTTCCTGTCAGTTCTCGTTATAACAGAGGATAATATAATTTCCGTATCTGGTGAACATTCCTTTACCTGGCTTAAAAGTGTAGATAAGTTATCCGTCGTTTTTACGTTATTCGTCAAATCATTTAGTCCTAAGTGGAAAATAATTTGATCAGGTTTTGTATTTTTTCTTAAAACAGGTTTAATAAAGTCCAACATATCAAGTGATGTCGATCCACCAAATGGTTTAATTGACACATTGTAATTTTCACAATCAGTGAATCTGTTTGGGTTCACACCGTTTATAATAGAGTCACCGACAATAAGAACGTTTGAACCTGGTTTTTCGTCTATCAGTTTTTCGTTTGTCGTGATAATACTTTTACTCTATCGATTGCGCAGCGAGTGGAAATCTCGTTAAATTTCCGCCAGTCCACGTAAAATGTACAACATCTAAAGATCTTTATTTTTTGATAATTCTATCGATTGCGCAGCGAGTAAAAATCTCATTAAATCTCGATAATTCTATCGATTGCAGAGCGGGTAAAAATCTCGTTATTTTTCGATAAATTTGACGATTGCAAAGCGAGTGGAAATCTCGTCAAATCTCCGCCCGTCCACGTAAAATGTGCAACATCTAAAGATCGTTATTTCTCGATAAATTTAACGATTGCGCAGCGACTCGCCAAATCCACAGATTTCTATCGATTGCGCAGCGACTCAAAATATCGCCAAATTCTCTATAATTCTATCGATTGCGCAGCGAGTAAAAATCTCGTCCAATCTTCTATAATTTCGGCGATTGCACAGCACATGAAAATATCATCAAATCTTCTATAATTTCAGTGATTGTGCAGCGCGTAAAAATATCATCAAATTCTCGATATCTAAAATTAATAAAAAAAAATTAAAAAAACACAAAAAAATTAAAAAAATTAAAATTCGAAAATCCGAAAATGAATCCGAAATAAAATCTTTCTTGAGCTCGAAAAACTATAAATAAAAGAATGTTAAAATTTGGAGAATTAACAATCAAGAGTAAAGATTTTTATACCATTAAGGAATGGCATTAGCCACACCAACCTCGTCCCCAGGGCTTCTCGCCGCTCTTCCGTGTTCAAAAAGCGAGAAGCCCTGGGAACGAGGTTGTTAGCCACACCACAATAAAACACTTACCTTATCCTTGGTATTTAAAGGAACACGCGTAAAAATGGGGAATAAAGAGCTTTCGTCCTGATGCACAGCTAGCTAAATAACCTCCCTCTCTCTCCTTGGACATGATCGAAGAATACAAAACAGCAATAATGTCAGCATGCACAGCGTGAAAGACTACTGAATACGGAGTCCGTACAGCTCCGGAATACGGAGCTGTACGGACTATACGGAGCTGTACGGACTCCGTATTCAGTAGTCTTTCACGTGTTTAATCCTGGCAAAAGGCCGACACATTCTGATTTTGGATAAAGTCGCCCATTTAAAAGTTTTTCAAAAACTGACTTACGACGATCGCAAAGAAAGGCTAAACCAATAACTCACTCTACGTGTGATTTAATAATAGTATTCATACAATTGCATCGCATCGCATAGACCATGTTCACACTTATCGATATAAATCATTTCGGAATGAATTACATACCAGATAGGCCTTGCGTTCACACTGTTCCTGATCTATCCGATATACTCAGCGGAATGATTTCGTTTCGCTTGTTGTGGTGAAATGGAATCATTCCGGCATAGTTTTTGATTAGGTGTTCACACTTAAAACGGAATGAGATCGTTCCTAAATAGTTTCTATCAGACAAGTGTGAACATAGTCATAGTAACCTAAGTATCAACAAATCATTAACATTAATTACGTAAGAGGAAACAGTAATTAATCATTTAAGACTAATTAAATTATAATTGTCGTACGGTTTTTTTAAAATCAATGAGCAGAGATTGTTAACCCGGTTTCCATTCATCATATATTTCCGTGCGGGCAGCTTTTTTCCGCTTAAAAGTTGAAAAATTTCAACTTGCAAGCGTGCACGCCGAACTTTCGACCAATCCAATTTCTGAATTTTAGAATCCGCGCGGTAAAAATTGCTGGCGCGGAAATATACGCTGAATGGAAACCAGGCTTAAGACGAACTGTGTAGAGATGTAGGAATTAAATAATGTCAAGAAGCATGTCAAATCTTATTTATTCGTTTCTTTTGTAAAATGAGAACTCGTAATCTCCTTTGTAAATTATATGATATATATATTATATGTATCATAATCCCTCTAATTTCTCATCACACTCTGTGATGGAGCGCACTATCATAGGATCAATTATAACTTGTTGTATTTATGCGTACTTACAGGAAGATTTTTAAGATTGTATGTGCCTTTAGTAAATTAGTATTTAGTGGATAGCCCAGTGGGCATAGGACGTCAAAAGAACGTTACAACGAGGTTGTTTCGACATTGTTTCGACGCTATCGCGACATCGCCCGCCTTTAGGGAGGTTGTCGTATTCCATTGAAGCAATGTTACATAATATATATACTTGGAAAGATTGCTAACGCACCCAGTGCGCAAAAACTTGTTTAAAGTCCGCAGTAAAGACGCTAGAACAATGTTGAACGACGTTGTTCTAGCTTCTTTACCGCTGACTTTGAACAAGATATTACCCACGATTGAGCACTGGAAACACAACGTCAGATCAAGGTTGAAACAATATCAGTACGACGTCGTGACGTCATTTTGACGTGGTTTCGACGTTAAACCGACATCGTGTACCTGCAAGAAAAGAATTATCTCCAGATCAATTAACAGTCGTCAAAACAAGCGAAATTGGATAAATTGAATTAATTTGTAACGAAGAGAATTGTGTTAAAGGGCTTGCAATTGATTGGTTTCTTGTTATAAGAAATCAATGAATGCAAGAGTATTCTTCTAAGCATTACCATCGATGACAGAGGAACACAGGCAACAGGCAAAAACTAGACTGAGGAATAGGCATAGGAAGTTAGACCCCTAGCAGAGGAAAGGCCTAAGCAAACATAGGTAGAGGCAAGGGGAGAAAAGGAAAACAACAGAGCCAAGGTACGAAATAAGTATTTTTTAGGCAAAGGAAAGGCAAGTGGGCAAAGATGAAGAAAGTGACGTTGATGAAGCCTGGTTCTCATCTCAATCTTTTGAATCGTAAGAGCCATAAGAAATCGCAAGTATTTTTTTTGTGTGTGTAAGAAATCGCACGTTTTGCTACTCGTATTTTTAAATCAAAGCATAAAGAGTGTACAACTAGCCTACACTTGTAGCCCTTCGCTCAGCCGCTTGGTCTATAACCAAACGGTGACTTTTCCAAACGATTTCTATGACGTCAGAACAACTGCTTTCAAATTCTGGAAAGCAATTTGCACATGCGCAGCTCGACCATAACAAGCCACTTTCAAAACGGAAGACAAATTGGCGCTTCCAAAAGGTTCACATGTATTTTTTATAATCCTTTTTGGCACCAAAAACAAACAAACGGACAGCATAAGAACAACTTTTTGATACATTTTTCATAAGATATGTACCTAGGCAAGACTTATAGATATAATTAAACCAAATATACGCTCGAATGAGACCACAACAGCTATATTTTCACCACGCTTTCACAATGATTTTTTCGAGCTTTAAAAACATAAAAAAAATATATTTAAACAACCCCAACAACTTATGAAAGATTAAGAACTTTATTAAAAGTTCATTTAACCATACTATGATTTAACGCTGCACCGCTGAATATAAAACACAGAAAAGGCACAAAGCAAAATCTTCGAACTTTTGTTTTGAAAGAACTTTGTGGATCCATTTCAACCAAGGGACAAAATAAATCTTTAGCGATCTTCTGGAAGCATTCCATAAAACATGTATATTCCATTTGAAAATGGAAATTAGTGAGTAAGTAAGCAGAAAGTAAGTAGTAGGAATATTTTTTCTTTCTTACGATTTGTTAATGTTAACGTTCTGGCGATGGATTGGTTTATTCGTGAAGAAACAACCAATCAAATTCATTGACAATCAACGTCAAAAATCTATTATTTATATTCTTAACGCCGTATTTATCCAATAAACGTCTTGAGCGTTTATTAAATTTTTGAAATTCTGAGGGTGGCGTTAATCAAGGGACTGCTTATTAAATTATCTACCTTTTCATAGAGCCGATTATTCAATGGGGCGTTTATTACACGAGGGTTTTGTCGAACAAAAATGGTAGGCACTGTTATTAGGAGACTCTGACCAATAATGCCCTTTACTTTAGTTTGTGTCTTACACTCAGTTTTCCATACTTCAACCCTTCATATCCTGTTCATCAACCTCGATCCCAGGGCTTCTTCTCGTCTAAATTGACGTCTAAATTAAAAAGAGAAAAAGCGCTGGGATCGAGGTTGCCTATTCATGTGACATTCACAAGGTCATACTTAACCTCAACTACTCTACTATTTTCTAGGCTGAGCTCCAGTCTCAAACTACAACAAGTTGTTGTAAAAAATATTTTAGACTAAATCCAACCTCGTTCCCAGGGCTTCTTCTCTCTTGAGTCAAGAGAGAAGAAGCCCTGGGAACGAGGTTGGACTAAATCTTTTTTAGCTAACTAAATATTTAACCGACTAATTTTAAGCCGACTAAATTTCGCACCTGTTTTTTTTTACCAATTATGTATTATTGTTGATACTTTTCACATCGTGACAGACTCAGACTCGTACAAAAAGGCAAGAAGCCCTGGGAACGAGGTTGTATTCAGTAGTCTTTCGCGCCCTGTTTATTTGCTTTTTTTTATTTTTTAATATTTTTCACCTGCGATATATATTTCCTTCACAACATTATTATTGATGACTGTAATTGTACTTTTCATAGATATTTTGATTTGTACAATGATGATACAGAGCGCGAAATTTTGATGTAATGGAGGCGAGAGGCTATAATCACACAGGACCTACCACCAATTTACAACTGTTCTATTTGTTTATCATTGATCCCTCGTTAATTTTCGGTACTTGTCATTTCTATGCCTTGTGAGGATGTATATCGTAAGTGGAACCTACGCAGAAATTCTTCAGCCCGGTGTATTGTTATTATCCCCCAAAAAGTTGTTGTTGCTAATAGAATATCATAGAACACATTCCCAACTACGGTATAATCAATGTTGAATTGATTTCTTCTGGAAAGATCGACTTCTATTGGGCAAAAATTCAGTAAGAAAGGCAAAAGATAACATTCCATTGGTAGAGAATGACATTGACACATATCGTGTGATGTCAATTTCTACCAATAGAATGTCTACTTTCATCTTTCGCATGGAATTTGTCGCCTAGTGGAAATCAACCTTGCTTTTAAAAGTAAATTAAAAATCATATATCTTTTCTTCAGATAAAGACAAAAAAATGAAAGGACTATTATTTATTTTGCTTTTCTCCATACCTATAATGACATCAAGAAAACACCATTACAAGTTTGATGTTATTGTGAATGATGATGCCGAGGATACGTATGATTTGGAAAACATAATCAAACGACGCATTGCTGATGCACACCATTATGATGATGAAGACGATGAGGAAGATGATGCAGAAGAAGACGAATATGATATCAACTATGATGATGTTTTAATGAAACTTATGAGCCACGACGCTAGAGGTGGTGGTGGTCGTGGTGGTGGTCGTGGTCGTTCCTCTCCTGCCCGTTCGCGCAGGCTTGGACCTCCTGGTAGATTTCGCAATCCAATAAGAAGAAGTGCCATCCGGAGGTCTACACCACGGAGAAGACCACCACCTGTGATTACTCCTAGTACTCTAAGAAGAATAAAGACACCAAGTATAACGAGAAGGGGATCTATTAAAACGCCAAATACGCTTCGGAGAGTTGTCGTTCCACCATCAACCGTTAGAAGGGTGAGAATTCCACCCGTTAGAGTTCCACCCGTTAGATATGTTAGAAGAAATACAGCTGGTAGAAGAGCTTACAATGATGGACAGTATAATCGCATGAGTTATATTGTTCTTATGTTTGGATTGATATGTTCAATAGTGATGATGTGATTACCCCCAGAACAGGGAACATAATTTAATTTACCGTATTCTCCTCAAATAAAATAAAATAACAATAAAATGAAATATAAATAAACAAATAAATAAATAAAAATGATAAGAGGGTATGGTATATAGTGTAAATGATTAAATGATATGGGGATATGTAGTGTAAAATATAGATATATTTCCTTCTCCTTGAAAAATTAGTTTTTGATTTTGTACAAATTCAAATAAGCGCTGCTTCAATTCTCGACACTATTAAATTAGCAATAGTTTTCACTATGGGTCCACGATTTACAAATACTCGAATAACGCTAAGTAGTACGGTCTAGCTTTAAACTTTAACTATTCTCTAATCCACATGGGACCATCATGCTCTGGGGCGATAAAACGAGGAAATACAGTAGATGAAAATATAGTATTCTAGCAACTTTGAAGAATTGTCGCACATGGTAAAATTTACTATCTACGGAGAAAATTGAGCAAACGTTCATGTTATGGATTGACAAGCTCGTCTCCAGCACCTTTCGACTTTTTTTTATTTTTCTCAGATTAGAAAAATAAAAAAAAGACAAAAGGGACTGGGGACGAGCTTGATGGATTGGTTTATTTGTAATGACCAACCTCGTTCCCAGGGCTTCTTCTCTCTTAACGTTTAAACGTCAAGAGAGAAGAAGCCCTGGGAACGAGGTTGTGTAATGACCATTCAATTTTTATTCGTTGACAACATATTCTTCAGTTTATTTGTAGATGAATTTATTTATTTTCAACCCTATAAAGGCTGGCACAGCGTAAAAGTCCACTGAATACGGTCTCGTATTTCTCCGTATTGGAACTGTATATTTCTACAGCGAAATATACACACGTATAAACAGCTGGAATTTCATGACTGTATCATCGTTACTTCTCGAGATAAGCGCAATATTAGAAACCCACCAATGAAAAAGTTTGTTTTGTGTTGAAATCCTTATTAAATAATTACGTCATAACTTTTGATTGGCTAATGATATTATAATGAAACTTTCACCAGTTGTTTGTCATCAAGAAATAAACCTGCAGACATAATTCGTTTTGATGACGTCATATACATTTTGATAAGTATGGTACAAGCTAATGACATCATTTTCATAAAATTATTTTGACACCACTATCAAAGAGAATTCAATTGTCTTTGCAAATCTGAAGGTAGCAAGATTTGTAAATAATCACAAACTTTTTGCTGACGTCAGCACGTCACGTGGTTTTTCTTACAAAAATGGTTGAAATGGAAAGTAATTGTGTCAGAGAATATTTGCGAAATTGCTGCGAAAGCCAAATGTGGACATTCAATTGGTAGAAATTGACGTCACAGTTATATGACGTTAATTTCTACCGATAGATTATCTTTTTTGGCTCTCGCAGCGAATTTTTCGCCATGTGGAAATCAATATTTAGTAAAGCAGATGGTCACACAAGATATTCTAGTAGTCATTCCCAGCGTGAAAGACTACTGAATACGGAGTTCGTGCAGCTCTATATCCGGGCTGGGTAATACACAGTCCGGATACGGAACTGTATGGACTCCGTATTCAGATTTCTTTCACAGTTTAAAGTCTGATCTTTTCTTTGGGAAAGATTACACGCTATGCTTTTTTATAAGCGACACAAATATTTGGTTGAGCCTCGGTATTGCTTAATATTTACGCGTTCTCAGTTGTTTATTTGTTGCTTTACATAATACATAGAAACCAGGTGTTTAATTCTATATTATAAATGTTAATACAGAAGCGGATCGAAAGAAACGCCTCATGTGATAAGTGAAAAAGTGCCATACCGTGTTGATAGAACCTGCTCCTTTATTGTCGATCTTTTTCGAATAGCATCTCCGGATGACGTGAAATCAAACGACGGGGAAGCAATTGTGAACCATGGTCAAAAGATGACACAGATAAACTTCGATGATTCAGGAGAAATAGACATTCGCCGTGGTTTTAACGAGATCGAAGAATATGACAGCAATTCACTTTATTTGTACGAATACGTTAGCCGCACAAAATGCAAAAATTTCGCACGCAAGATTTACTTCCTTTACAAAGATATTCATCAGAAAGAACATTGCAAGTATTGCTTTCTAACTTTTGTTGTGGAAGATTGTTATACGCTGACAAATGCTCCTCATGGTAACGCAAGCATGTCGAATCTATAGAAAATGCAACTGATGAGATGAGACCTGGTGAGATATTTGTTCGAGAGGTGCAAAGCGCACCGGAAAGAATTGCCATTGTTGCTACGGAAACTCAAATTAACAATGTGATTTGATTTTGTGTTTACCAGCAGCAGGAAAATGCACCCCCTTGACTGTTGATTTGACGTTCAACCTGGGCAACCTTTATGTGACGGTGATGTTATACAAAAACAAAATGCTTCTGAACAAAGCAGGAAACAATCCGGTGCATATAGGTCCAATGATGATACATCACAGAAAACTCGTTTCGTCTTACCAGTTCGTTGGTAGCTCCTTGAATCGGTTAGATGATCGAATTAAGAACTTGAAAGTATTTAGTACAGATGATGAGGAAAACATTATTACCGCATTTTATGCGGAGTTTCCAGATGCAATTAATTTACAATGTTTACACTTTAAGCAAAACATTGGTCTTAGTAATAATCACCTTTAAAAAGTTTTGCTAAATATAAATTTTTATAAAATTTTTTTGACTTACATACCTACTAGTGAGAAATCATCTACCCCAGTAACGGAATGCACACTTTGTAAAAAAATATTTTTTCCGGAAACAACAATAAATTTCAACCCAAATTCTTCATAGAAAAAAAAATTGTGGACTGAAAAATGGTGCAGACACTTATGCCCACCCCACAGAGTAAACTGCTTTTCTCCACTTGCTCTTCTGTTAAATCTTTTTTACACGTCATAATACGTTTACAAACATTGAAATTAAAGTGAGACAAACTCGAAAGAACAAACCGAGTCCCTTCAGATAAAGGATACAGCTTCCACGAATGGTTCATTTACTACAAAGCAGAGCTGATGAAGACATTGATGATCCGAGAGGTTCGAGAATATTGTGGTATTGAGTTGAAAAAGACGCCAAATGGTACTGACATGGTTACAGAATTTACGACCAACGCGACTGAAAATGCAAACTCACAAATTAAAGCATGGTGCAATCAAAAGTTGCCGTTGCATGAATTCATTAAAAAACTTAAAGTTTTAATAGACGCGCAAGAAGAGGCTATTTCAGGTTTCTTTCATTGCATAGACGGAAGAATAGAAGTGAGAAAATGGAATAAACGTTTTCTTAGGGGTGCTATTACATATCACGGTTATTTATTTTCGTTGGTGATAGGTTTCAGTATTTTTAGTATAGATTTGTATATTCATATATTTAGTATAAATCGGTATTTGTATTTTCAACATAAATTTGAGTATTTTTGCGAGTGAGCGATTTTAAAACATTTTTTGGGTATTTAATTTCGCGAAGGACGACTTTTGGACATTTCGCAGGTTTTCATGTTCGCGCTGCCCCAGATTGGACATCCTGTATTGTTTGCAGCAATATTATGTATATACACTATTATTTACATTATAATTTATTTTTATGCTGCAGTTTCGTCTTTTACAGTCTAGAAAATAAAATTTACAGACCAGAATTATGTAATTTACGAACCCTAAAAAATTGTAACTTATTAAGCATGGTGATGTCATAATATAGTCGTGTGACTAGTGATGGTTGGTTTTGAGCAGAGAGCGTTATAATTCCCGGGTGAAGAAACAGCGCATATCTCCTTCAAACCATGTACTATATGCGGGCCAATGTGCGGGACGCAAGATAGCGGTACTTTTTCTTGATGGCGAAGCTCAAAATAAGAGATTGATCATCCGAATATATCTTCTTGTATTTCCCATATGGAACTGATATAGGTAAGTAAACCTATATATGTGCAAAATGTAACCACTCATCTACGGATATATGCCTTAAATATATGGGATAGCTTCGTTGTATTTTTGTATTTTTAATTTTAAAAAATCGGACAATTTTCAAGAGCTCCAACAAAAAAAGGGGGTGAGCGGTATTTTTTTCGCTTTTTTTTAGTATGCTTTCAAAGAAGCCATTGCATTTTTTGTTATTTGTTGTCAAAACAAAAATCAAAACAACACCCCGCTTGTTGACCCGCTTGTCTTGAACATGGTTCGCTGAAGGTATACTGCGCTTCCACACCCGGGAATTATAGCGCACCCTGGTCTAGAATGATAAATATTTGCGCGGATTAAATTTTGCGAATTTTTAACAAATTCGCAAAACTAAGTACTCGCGACACCTCTCAAATGCAAAGAAAGCTGTTGTTTTGTTACATAAAACAAGGAGCATAAACTGCTGTCAATTTCTACCAATGGAATGTCTTCTTCAGGTTTTCGCGCGAATAATTTCACCTACACTTCTCTCACAAAGGATACGGGAATGTAGAGAAGGATATTTTAGGGTTAATTACTCGGATTTCTCGAAACTTTACCGGATCCTCCCGTTTTCTTCACCAACATCAATTTTTCACTCTCCCCCGCCTGCCTTTTTAGCCTCTGCGGAAAAGAGTGGTATACAACAACGGTAGAATCCGGGCGAATCGGGTTACTTTTTGAAATCGCATTAGAGCCACAGCCACAAGCTCTGGTTCGACTCCGGTTTAGCCTCCATTGCTCTCTCTCTCAGGGGCTCTGCAGAGGAAAGTGCAGCCAATGCATCTAGTTGTGGACGTACAAGGGGCAAAAGCAATAGTTTTTCAACCCGCTCTAGGGATAATTGATATCTATGATATGACCCTGCAGTAAGAGTACCTCTTTCTGGTTATTTATTTCGTGTACTTTTGGCAGATAGTGAATTATAACAATTGATCCTTGGTGATTTTTGGTTGCAATGTTTATATTAACTTCAGACCGTACGGAGCCAATCTGTTTCACATGTGTTAGTTGAAATTGTGTTGTTGTTTTATGGACCGTGCACCCGGCTTGTAATTTTTTTTATGATCAAAACAAACAGAACGGCCCTCGCACGGCCCAAATGTTCAATGAACATTTTATTTTGCCAAGTTAGTACCTAGGTTACTTTTCATCCTCACACTTAAATCGTCGATATATGCTGTTTGTTCTCATCGATACAAAGTTAAAAATAATCAGAAAGTGAAAAGTTATGTTGTGGTCATATCTAGATAAACATACTTGGCGAAAAGAGTGTAATTTCTCTGCGAGCTACCACCGTAAAAAGTTTGTTTACAACTTGAAGATCCTCGCACGAGGTAGTGTCTCAAATGTCTTTGCTGGGGGTATCATCCGGGTACTTTCTGTAATAACAAAATTTGATTGGCTGTGAGCGAACGATTCGGAGGAGCATGTCATCTTGAAAAGGAACGAATAGCATGTTCTGAATAAAATGGAGGCAGAAGATTATTGAATTTATAGATATACATATATGTTTATAACGAATGTTTTACAGATTTACGCACTTATGTCTAGATAGATACTAGGTATTTGGACTTTTCGCTTCATCAGTAAAGTAAACTTAAAAAGCAAGGCTAACTGAAATAAACTCCTCTGTCTGTTTTACTTAAATTCTTGAATGTTTTCTTTCGCAGCAAGCACTTTCATCGAGGCATGCCTCATTTACAGCCGCATCGCATTACTCGATTTCTGATGTTAGTATTTTGGCCATGTTGCACTGCAAATTATTGATTGTCGAATATGGTGGTATATGACAGGATGATATTGTCTATTTACTTTATAGTCTGCGGGATGACAATCATACAATACAAAAGGAATCACTTAACGAAACACGTCTGATTATAAATAACTAGTTTGGTAGTTAATTATAATTTAGGTAAGACTATATTGCTTCAATGAATGTACATAGTTTACTCACTGCATACATGTATTCGTTCTATAGTGCTTTCATATACAGTGGTCCATATTATTGCATTCATATTACATGCACATGTTTAATACTGACACTGGATGTATATGCAAGGTATCGAGTTAGTGCATGCAGAGTATTACTGATTACTAGTCTAGTCTACGATATAGACCTTCGCTTGTTCAGCTAAGTTAAGCCACTCTCGTGAGTTTCGCTTCTTTCTCAATCCACAATAACATAAATACAAACTAGCAATCGATAAATATCAGATGATAAATCAATTGCTGAACGATGGATGTCGATAATCGAAGAATGATCTGTACCTCCAAAAATTGCGAGTATTCGATTGACTTTGATTGTTTTTATGGACTGATTATTGATTGGTATTCTTATTGGTTTGATTGGTGATAGATATTGATTGATCTCCAATTTTAAGGATTATATAACTACTGTAATGGTAGTGACTTTCTACACACTAGCTCATTCAATTTTTTTTCTAACATTAAAATTATATTGGCTTCTTTATTTATATTAGATCAAATAAAAATGAAAGCAATTACAAGCAGAGGTGCTTCTCGGATCATACGTGAGACAGAATCTCAGAGTTTTCATTTTTATGTGTCATTTAATCTCAGAAGTCCATTTTAAGCTTCAAAATAGCATAGTCTATGATACGTGGAAATCTTGTCTTAAATTTGCTGTCAGACTCTCTCCTTTATCAAAAATAGAATTTGTTATCGTTAAGACATTTTTCTTCAGAACCTTTCCAAGTAAAACGTTTGCAATTTTAAAATGTTTGCAAATCATGAGATAGTTTGTAGTTAGTTGTTACCTATAACTAATGGTCACAAGATATTTTGTTCAATTGATAATTGATCAATAACGAACCTAATTGAAAATATTGTGAGTATTCAATTGTTCTTCGATTGTTAAAGGCGACCAATAATTGATCGATTGATATTCGATCGACCTTCAATTGTGTTGATTGGTTTCCAAAGTTTGATCGGCTTTGATGGCTACAGTCTGGATGAACAAAAACTTTAACCAATCAGCTTCATCGATTTCTTCGTTTTTTGTCAGTATTCATTTGAACATCAGTGTGCATGTAATTTAGTCCTGAAAATCATGCACTATTTGAAAACTAAGGATACGACAAAAGAGGTTTTAGGCCGAGATATCAAGATCTATAAACATAAGATAAGTTATTACAGACTTTTCTAATATTGATGTGCTAAATTTTTCGAGGTGTCTCAGTGCAATTAACTACCAGAATACTCACACAAAAAAATCAGAGCACAGGTGATATTTATTTTGAGGCTTGTTTAAATAAAAGGGTGTTGTTTCAAACTGTTTCAAATTTAATAACCTCCCTAGATATGTCAGAAACATTACAAATCACACAAAAGATCATTTTAACAGAAATTAGATGAGTTCCTATTAAAAATACAAAAATTCCCAATTATGTTGGAATGCGTCGTGCAGAATTCAACAGTCTGGTGACATGACCAAAAAAGCATTGGACTCAACGAGTTGAATGGATAGAGACCATATCAAAACTACATCAAGTAAATTAGTATATGGCCAGGCCTGAATATAACGAAGCAGTCTTACAGTACATTTAGCACTTTTCAAGTCGGACAAACAGCTAGTAACTTTTGTCTACCGGAAAAGCCATTTTATAGAACATTAGAGCGAAAGAAAACTTTTATTTAAGTGTATTATTTTGCAGCGTAGGTAATATAGCGAGTAAGACATTACGTAAAAAAACAACATAAGTTTTAAAACAGAACGAGAGTTCAAATTGGTAGGTTTTGACGTAAGTAGAATATCAACAAAACAGCAGATGCACGTCAGGGGATATTCTATTTACTTAGGACTAATACTGGATATTTCACACCAGACAAGTATGTTGACCATGTACTTACGTCAGACAAAGACACCTTTTCTGTCGGACAATGTCCGACGTCTGGCACTAATATTCATGAGGATTTTAAGTACTACAATGTTCAATATGATCACAGTGTCCTCCACCTCCTGGCCCCAAGCAAACCCTTCCCCAGAAAAATTAACTCCCCCTCTGGCAAATAAAAACTGTTTCTTCCTTAGTGTAAAGGAAAAGATGTATTGATTAATTGATATTAACATTAACATTTTATGTTGCTCTATCTCGCCATCTCCAAGAAATTTTATCCCCAAAAAATAATCCCTCCCCCCTAAAGGAGAGCAAATTTTGCCATTTCCCACTTCCCACAGTCATCTGAGTGTCCCAAAAATAAATCTACGTAACATGGAGGAATATGTAACCAAAGATCTTTTTGTGAAAATGGATGAATGGAACATCTAAATTGGATATAAGGGAAATATACGGAATATATGATACGAGTTAGTATTCTTTTCGTATATCTATTGAGTTAGTAACAAAAACACAAATAATTGGATGCAATAATCTAAGAACAATGTATAATAAAACACAACAAAAATAATATACTAAAACAGAAGACCCATAAAACATGTCCGCTGTTCCTTCTTTTAGTGCATGTCTTCTCATAATTTCTTTTTCCAATGTATATTTTCAGAAATATTGATTATTATATTGGTGCTAAAGCTGTTGCAACATCGAAAATTCAATATCGATATCAATATAATTGCGAAATCGTTAGGGCAAAAATGCTACTTAATTTTTCAAAATTAAACATAGCGGTCAATTGAGGATTATTTTTTCAGTATCTTTCTGAGGGATTAGAACGTACTGATTTTGAAGAATATGCCTATGTCAAATCGATTGCATATTTTTTTATGAAAATTGCATATTTTTAAACACAGAACTTGTGCTTTTTATGAAACTATCAAAAAGTGTTATGTATAGCACGGTATTAAGCTTCCTAACTCTGCTCTCTTACTATAACTTCATATGTTTTTTGTTTGATGAAAAACGAGAGTCAATATCCGTGCTATTTCATGTAGGACATTCATCGATATCAACTTCTTGTTGTCCAGCTGACAAAGACTGTTCAAAGTCTGCAGAATAATGTTAGAACAACACTCATATGAATGTTGTCTTATTTTGCTGACTTTGAACAAGACGACAAGTAACATATTAGTGCACGAATGTACAATCGATATCGTTAATGGTTTTTTTATCATATATTGATGGAATCGATTCTTGAAATATCATATTGTTATTTATCGTCCCACTACTAATCGATATTATCCCGATATCGTCCATATTGCGACAGCTTTAATTGGTGCCCTGTTTGGTTATTTCTGGACGTTGCTCTCAAATGATAGATTATTCCTTGTAATATCACTTTTTATTCTAGCATGAATCCAAATTACATGAATTTCTTTGATCCTGCAGCTCCTGGAGGGATGCCTCTGGGAAATGCATTCAATAATCAACCAAGTTTTGTAAACATGCCAACAGGCGGAAGTTTTATGGATATGATCAATGGGCCACCCATGATGGGACCTCAAGCACAACAGCATATGCCCCGATTTAATCCTTATCCAGGCATGTACGGACCTTCACCTTTTGGAATGGAAAATTCAGCTGCACGACTTCAACAATTTGCTAGACAACTTGCCCCTCGACCAAACTCATATAATCTTCATGGACAGAGTATGCAAGATCAGATGGCTATGTATAATATGCAACAACAGATTAACCGAATGCGTATGAAACAGTTACCTCCTGATTATAATGCTCAACGTTACAATCAACCAGGCATGTCACCATGGTCTCGTATGCCTTCAAGTATGCCTCGAATGCCATCAAGTATGCCTCACCTGCAACAGCAGACCCCTCCAAGGAATACTGTTGATGTAATACAAAATGTAGGACTATCATCTGAAGCGCATCGTATGAATAATATACAACCAATACAAACTGCTCAGCCTCCTCCAGCTGCTTCATATCGTAAAATGCCAATTCTTGAAGAGGCACCACCAACAATAAGAAGTCAAACTTCAATGATGCAGTCACAGCAGCAGCAACAACCAAGCCCTAGTTTTAACTCACAACAATATATGGGTAGAATGTATGCAAATAGTACTAGTAATATTGGTTCACCTTCTTATAACCCTCCTAACCCACAGTTATCACTGAACTTAAGCTCTGATGGTTTAAATCTACCAGGTATGAACTATCCTTCACCGCAGCGCCAACCACGTCCTGGTTCTTTCACAGGATCTGAATTTTTGAACAGTTTTACGAATGAACTAAATAATATACCACAGTCTCCTAAACTTAGTAATATTCCACAATCTCCAAAACTTACTCATTTTGGACCTAGTCCACCTTCTTCTGTTAGTTCCTTCGATCAAATTGCGCCGAATACTTCTGCTCAAGCTTCAGTTATTACTACGACTACGACGACAACATTTCCGGTTCAATCTTCAATTGCTACTGTTGTATCAACAGATTTTAAACCATCTCCTTCTTTACCGACTGAAAAACCTAAAATACCAATTAACAATATAAATCATCAAGCTCAAAGATTTCAACCTTTTTTCATGCAAATGGAACAAATACAACAACAAATTAATCGGTTCAAACAGCATCCTCCAACTCCGCAGGTTGTCACTCAGATACAAGTTCTTACTCAACAGTATCAGAATATATTTCGCCAGTATGAAATAGCTAAACAAAATGAAACTTTGATAGCTTCTCAAAATATCCCTCAATCTTTTCCGCAACAGCAGCAACAAACGCAACAAATATTGCAGCAGCGACAACCACAATCTATCGAACAACCTCAAGTTACTTCTAATTTACAAAGTAATGCACAATCATTAACACAAAGTTTCTTAGGGGATGATCCCTTAATTGATGACGGTCTAAATATTCCTGAATTAGATGCATTTGATTCAAAAGAAAACTTTTTGACTGATGACACAAAAACTGATAATTTATTTCCTGCTGTGTTTCTCGGAGGTTCAGATTTATTTGCAGGAACAACCTCTTTATTTGGCGGTGATTCATTAGGATCTGATATAAAACTTGAAGATGAGAAAAAGATAGACCTACCTGTAGTTTCTGAAAGTAGCATTGTAGATATAAAAACTGATGATAATAAACCTCCACAGTTAACTAACTTAGACCAAAGTATGAAACATAGTGAAAAAATTCAATCCATACAAAATCAAAGTATGCAAAGTCAAATTCAAAATATGTTTTCTCAAAATAATGCGGCACAATATTTTCAAGCATTACAACCTGTTCGACATATGAACCAACCAGATAGTTTCTTACCATTTCCCTTTCACCATCCTCAATTTGCGCCACAAGCTAATCTTATGATGCCACAACATATGTTATCTGTTTCTGAATTTATGTCCAAGACTACTACCACAACAACTGTTACAATTTCATCTTCAAGCATGAATACATTTTCAAGTTTTGCTAGTATGCCACACTCCTTTCAAGATTTAGCAAAACCTCCAGGAGGTAAAGGGAGAGGAAAAGGTTCAGGAAAAGGAAGTGGTAAAGCTGCTAATAAAGGAAAAGCAGGACGGTAAGTACTTGCTTTGTTACACTCAAAATAACTGTCAGAAATCACCTGTGGAATAGTCTCAAAATAAAAATTTGCTGAGTACAGAGTCAACAATTTTGTAATGGATTATGGGAAACCAATCCATTGCAAGTTTGTTGACATGGCACCCTTTTGTGCAACTTAAGTCGCTTAATTGGGACAAATTAGTCTTCAGATAAACATACTTTTTAACCAGTACTGTTTGAGTGAATTTAAACAACAGGACAAGCCTGAACATTACTGCCAGACATAACCTGTGGAGGAGTGTTCAAGCTTACAGGAAGGGTGACGACAAATGAACAAGATTCTATGTCAAAGCAATAATAGTAAACCATCACTGTGGAGGAGGGGTTTTGAACCAGTAATTATTTGCTTCATTTTGACGTCACTATTCTTCAACCAATTGCAAGATCATTATCTTTTGTCATTGCACTTTTCTCCAAAATATATACAGTGTACGAAATAAGAGCTAACAACCACTGTGTAGGAGTGATATAGCATTGCTTTGGGGTACAAGAAATGGTTATTATTTATAAATTATTATGTTCATTATTCTTAATGTTTATATTTTGGTTATATTCCATGCTATAAAAATTTGAATATGTGTTAACCCTTACTTTCATTTTCGGCCTTATAAAAATTTATGACATTTTTTTAGTCCACCTGGTAGTTTGAATAAGAAGAAGAAGAAAGAAAAGGAATTAAAGAAGGCTTTAGAACTAGATGCTGATGATTTTGATAACCTAGCTCCTGGCGAAATTTTGCAAACTGAGGATGACGCATTCATGGATCCAGCTATGGTAAGTACAGTGTTTAAAATAAGTGCAAATTATTGTTGTGGAGAAGTGATTTTTGAGCATTGGTTACAAAAAACCTGAAACAATGCTTAAAATCTCTCCTCCTTTAATGTTCACTCTTCAGCTCAGTTTTTCAATGTAAATTTTATACACTACTAGTAGCAGGTATAATTTAAACAAAATTTATATTTTCAAAGAAGATTGCAACATCTGTCACCATTTATAGATAATGTACTATAGCACAGTTAGCACTCTCTGAGTGGGCCTTATTATATCGTTTTAGTGTCCCGGGGTGCTTAGGAGGGACAACACTTATAGAGAATTGAGGGGGTGCTTTGAACTCATGCAAAATTGAAAAAATATTTTTTACTATTTTTGTCATATGTTTACTATTCTCCTCTTTATTTTTGTGAAAGATATTGTTCATTGTCTTTATTATTAGCATCGGTCATTACGAGAAAGAACAAAGAAAAAGAACTACAAAGATGACTATGATTATAACTTATCAGATGAGGAAGACAAAAACAAAGTAAAAGAAGAGGAAGAAACTCCTGCAAAAGTCATGGAACCTGTTATCTCTGGAGGTGTTAATGCTTTAGTTGCATATCGTCCAAATTTGGAAGTAGAAGGTGAAATAGCCATCATTGAGAAAATATTAGCAATGAGAAGTGTACAACAAGAAGAGGTAATATTTCAAAATAATTTCACAGGATCCTCACTATTAGGGAAATGTTTTACGTTCAATACGAGGAGTTAGAATACCTGACTTTTATACATCATCTGCTAGTTATGAAGTATTGTTTACATAAAGATTACTGAAAATACTGGTCTTATCGAACTTCTACATTTTCAATAGTTAAAATAAGAGTAAATAATCACGGTAGAGGAGTGATATCTGAGCATAGCTTCAGGCTACAAAGCCTAAAGCTGTGCTCAAAAATCCCTCTACAGTGATTTTTCACTCTTATTTCGAACACTAATTCCTTTGTACAGCCAAGATTGTTTACAGATCATTGATCATAATGTTCTTATTCGCATTTTTATTTTTGTTAAATATAACTTTAAGCCAGCGTTCGAAATAAGAGCAAATAATCCCTGTGCAGGAGCTAAAAAGCCTAAAGCTATGCTCCATAATTTCCCCATAGTCATTATTAATTTGCTCTTATTTTGAACACTGTAAATAATCAAAACTGCATTTTCCACTGGATTTTCTGACTATCCCGGCAGTATTGATTATTTTAGTCACTAAATTGTTATTATCCTTTTGATAGAACGGAAGTGAAGGAAACAAAATGGTTGAAGAGTACTTCGTTAAGTACAAAGGATAGTAAGTAATTGCAAGCTAGGATTGTTTGAAATAAGAGCAAATAATCACTGGAAAAGTGATTTTGAGCATAGCTTCATGCTACAAAGCCTGAAGCTATGCTCAAAAACCCTCCACGGTCATTATTTGCTCATATTTTGAAAATTTATATGAACTGTTAGAGCAAATAATCAATGTGGAGGAGTGGTTTTTAAGCATAAAAACACTCCTCCATATCGATTATTTGCTCACATTCTGACCACTGGGTGGGCCATTTAATGTGTACACACTGATTGGATGGATGGTCCAGGGTGCGATAAATCATTTTATAGCCTAGTACGTTAACGTACACAAAGTTCTTATTCAATGTACGTTAAATTTCCAACATTTTTTTGTTCTATTCTGAATGTACACAATTTTCAATTACGTATGTACGAAACTTAAGTAATTACGTACGTATACATAAAGTGATGTTCACGTTGTTCTGTAATCTCAAGCATTTACCCTATTACGGCCTGTCGAGTTTTTAAGATGTCATTTATAGCCAAAAATCACCCCTTAACTTATACACTGATATTTTGCCTAGTGTCTTTTCCAGGTCATTATTCAACTGTTGGTCGACAGTGACTTTGATACACTTAAACATACACTAGATAATAAACCTAGTGCATAAGACTATTCCCAAACTTCATAACATTACTTCTTTGCCAAAAGCTCCGATAAAGACTTGTTCGAAGTCCGCAGTGAAGACGGTTGGACGTCTGTCAAAAATCCCTCTCCCACATTATTTGTTCTTATTTCGAGCACTGTTAATTTTTATTTTAGTTCTTACTTGCATTGTGAATGGGGTAATGTAGAACAACTTGCAAGAAAAGATAAAAGAGTACATTCAAAAGTCAAACGTTATGAACAAAAACGTGATTTGAGTTATGCTTTTCTTAATGAGGTAAGTCCTATTTATATTAAAATAATTAGAAGCCAACATAAAAACAGATCACTGTGGAAGGCCAGAAGCTATGCTAATTATCACCCTTCCAGGCTTCTGAATTCACGATGGCATTTCCCTGTGAAGGAGCATCTTTCGAGGCTAATTTGCAGCCAGCAGGCCTGTCCCTCTACAGGGTTTACAGCACTCGGGGAAAACCAGGGAAAAGTTCAAAAAATTTAGAAAGTCAGGGAAAACTTGGAAAACTCAGGAAATTTTATTTCAAAATTCAAAGACTCAGGGAAAACTCGGGGAATTTTTTTTTTTACTATCAAAAAAATGATTATTGTTATCAAATTTAAGTTATCTTTCGGTGAAAATAAGAAATTTATATAAAAAAACTAAATGCATTATGGCGTTAGAGAAAAACTTTTGAATCAATTGTATGTTTATTTTACCACTCAGGTTCTTTTTCTGTGTGAATTTCTTTTATAAGATATTTTACTCAAGGAAAATCATGCACTTTTTAACAGAAAAGTCAGGAAAAAAGACTAGGAAATCAGTTCTAAACCAGGGAAAAACAATTTCCTAATGTACTGTGAACCCTGCTCTATATATGTTAAACACTGAAGTCATATTCAACAGTGGGTAAAATAAAAAAAAATAATTACTGTGAAGGAGTGGTTTTTAAATATATCTGACTATAAAGCCTGAAGTAATGCTCAAAAATCCCTCTTCCACAGTGATTATTCACTCTTATTCGGACCATTCAATAATTACACTTCAGTGTTTGAAATAAGTGCAAATAATCACTGTGGAGCAGGGGTTTTGCTCAACAACACTCTTCAACTATGATTTATTTGCTCTTATTTAAAACACTGACACTTGCTAAAGAAATGTAAAATTTTAAGAAATTAATATCATTAGCAGATTAAAAGAATCTATTTGAATCCTTTTTTTTCCTATCCCAGTGAGCAAAAAGTTGTTCAAAGTCAGCAGTAAAGACACTAGAACAACTTCAAAAAAATTTGTTCTAGCGTCTTTACTGGGAACTTTGAACAAGTTCTTGCCCACTAGAATATCCATAGAAGTGCATTAACTTTCTATGTTACTACAGGTACCATTGTAAATATTTTTTCCTTCTGTAGCTTGATGATGAACCTTTCAATCCAGACTATTTGGAAATTGACCGAGTTCTTGATGTACAAACTACTGTAGATCCAGTTACAAACGAAAAATTTAATCATTATCTTGTGAAGTGGAGAGCATTACCTTATGAAGAAAGCACATGGGAATTGCAGGTACAAAATAAGCGCAATTATTCACTGCGGATGACTGATTTTTGCTTTAGGTTACAAAGCCTGATGTTCAAACAAATACTACTATAATTTGACCAAATGCACTCTAAAAGATTTTTAAGGGGCGCACCATAATTAAAATCTTAAAAAATGTTTCCAAGAAGAATGCACACTAAATTAGGATAAAATTAAACCATCTACTTTTGGAGGATGTACACTTCATAATTTTCTATACACTACTGTAGTTATAGAAGAAAAAAAATACTATGAATAGAAAAACACAAAGAAACTTCTAAATATTTTAAAAGGATATCAAAGAAAATTCTGAGAAATGTCTAAGTTCTGATCACATAGAAAAAGCTATGTGAATGTAAATTAATGTAAGACAGTGTTAATAAATAGAAAAAATAAAGGTGTATAAATTTCTGAAAATGTTTTTTTATGGGACTTGCAAATATGTGCACTAAATTAGGGCCAAAAATTTCCCTGCACACTAAATTAAGGGGCACACTAAATTTGGTCAATTACAGTAGTGAAAAATGGAGAAATTGGCTAAGCATCAAATGAGTGTCCATATAGCGAAACTGATAACTATTTCCTTACTAAAACATTTCATTAAGTGAGCCTGAATTATTTGATTTTTTTTAAACATTCTTTTTAAAAGTGGCGTTTTTGAAGATGATGGATATTCAAGTTGAATATGGAATCTAAGCTTGAGAACTTGAGAAATATTAACAAATTTTGTTAAAACAAAAATGTTATCAAGATTTGAGATAATTTGAAGTTTTTCTTTGATTGTGTGTTTACAAGTATTTTGTGAATAGTTAATTAGAATGAATGAGTTTATATTTGTATATTTTTTAATTATTAACGAGTTAATTTGAAATCCAGCTTTCTCATCCATTTTATGTGCTCCTCTCACCTAATGTTTAATAAATCTGGGTTCCGCTAATCACTGTGGATGGCGTTTTTGAGCATTGCTTTACGCTTTCTAGACTGAAGCGATGCTCAAAAATTGATCCTCCACAGTGATTTGCTCTTATTTCAAACACTAAGTTTCCGTAGTCTGAAGCTATGCTCAACACCATTGATTATTTGCTTATATTTCAAGTACTGAGTCAGTGATAATCATTAGCAACAAGCCTGAATATAACTGCCGAACATCACCTGTGGAGGAGTATTTTTTTAGTATAGTGTTCAGCTAAAAGCTAACGCTATACTCAAAAAAACACTCTTCCACAGGTGATGTCCGGCCGTTATATTCAGGCTTGAGCAACTAGTCTCCGTCTAAGTAGAGCTTATTTAAGAAAACTGATAAGGTGTGTCCATGAGCTTGCTTATGATTTCTTTTTTTATATTAATATCAGTTGGTGACCTTTAAGCAATGTGCTTTTGACCGACGTATTAGGGACGACCATGTTACCAATTGTTAACAATCTGTTCTTTGTAATTTCAGATGAACATTGATGAAAGCATTATTAAAACTTTTCATGAGTTGAAGAAACCGCCACCTGAAGAATTGCGAAGGGTAAGTAAGAAGTATCTGAGAAAAGCAGTGTTCGAAAAAAAACAATTAAAAACTGCAGAGAAGTGATTTTTAAGCATTGTTTCTGGTGACAATTTCTGAAGCTATGCTCAAAAGTCTCCTCGGCTTATCACTGTGGGCATCAATTACAAAAAATTTCCTCTTTGAGTTTTTTTATATAATATTCTAGCATGATGCAATGCTCAAAAATCACACCTCCACAGTGATGATTTGCTCTTGTTATATGTATTGGTAATCTTGCAGGTGATTTTATTTTTTAGTTCATACCTCGACCGCACGAAACTGAGTGGCAAAAGTTTGTACAAACTCCTTTGTATAAAAATGACAATAAGCTTCACGATTATCAGCTAGAAGGATTGAACTGGTTAAGTTTCTGCTGGTTTAAGAGGTATGTGGTAAACTTTTCTTTCGAACTGATGCCAGAATGTACTTCACAAATGAGTGTGGCTACTATTATTTAGTAGTCAGGTTTTCAGCCGGTCCTTCTAGAAGCATCTCTTGATTCATTCTATATTTATGAACATATTTTACTAAATATGTAATAGTTCATAAATTAAAGTTAATTCTGCATATCGCCCGTCAGTATAAACCCATCTTATGCTGTATCTTATTAATTTGGGCTCACAAATCGATAATTCTATGCTATACAGCAGCGCTCGAAATAACTTTTACAATGTTGCCGGTCAGCGTGAACATAAATTTTCGTATCCTGGCGGTCATCACAA
>JAULBZ010000728.1:0-27361 GCA_032360805.1 Neoturris breviconis
TTTAAAAATATTATTTACTTTTTGAGATAATTACTAATTTGTAATGGCATGTAAAAAAATTGCTCTGAAAATAGGTCTGGTCCGCCAGAAACAGCAGTATGAACCACACGTAAACAAAGTTTATAAAAGGGGGTCGTCGTCAGGTCTTGTTATTATTAGAGGGGACACGTCTATGATACTCAAATTGCCACAGAAATGTCTAATAAACGTTTTCTGCATGGAAAGATGACACTTTCCGATTTAAACTAAAGGTTGAATCACTATATTTCTCAATATTTCCATCCTTCCGACTCCCGTTTGATAAAAACATTTTTGCGCAGCTTCCACACACTGGCAAGATCAGCAGAAGAGGAGCATGAGTCATTTCTAAGGAAGCCAAACTAATTTGCTATCTGACAAAAATATATCACGATGTCGCTTATAACCTTGTATCCGATTTTTATCATTTTTATAAAAGTCAACCGGATAAAATCAATAGAAATAGGACTGCCACAGTGGGCGTTTTCAGGGTGGGTGGGTGGATGGATGTAAAAAAGAAATATCCATTGGATGTTTTCTATGGCAATTTGAGTATGGACGTGTCTTCTTAGTAAGTTAATGAGGTGTGAGATGCAAATTAAACATCGGCATATATTTTAATCACAAATTTGTAAACAGCAGTCAACGGTCAATCTTCCCTTGAATGTTGATAATGAGAAAGAATCTTCTTTGTTGGAAATTCTGCTTGGAAAGTAAAAGCCATGCTTTAACAGTGTTCTTATGTATTAATTTGCAGTCTTTCAATTATTTTTAAATTCTATTTTATTCAATAAAAAAATAGATAGGTACTTACAGTAATATTTACTCGCTTTAGGTACATTTTTAAGCAAATTCATCAAACAAATAGATTTAAAATACTTAATAGTCTGACGTGGATCTGCCTTATATATATTTTTAATTGAAATCTTACCTAGTGGGCAAAAACCTGTTCTTAGTCTGCAGTAAAGTGCTAGAACTATGTTTCAATGTTGTTTCTACTGAATTTACTACAGACTTTGAACAAGTCTTTGCCACTGCTTCCCATAATGCTATGCATAAAAATCATGCAGCTAGTTTACTTTCTTCAAAGAAGATAGTTGTTTTGTTTGATTTTGATAAAAATAGAATCAGTTTTTCAAATCAAGTTCTACAAATTTGTGAATTTATTGATGAATTTATATTTAATTATTCCAATTGTGAATTAGAAGTAAAAAGCATTTTTTTATCATTTTATAGTAAAATAAAATTAATTTAAGGAAATTTATTCTTCTCTTATATTGAGTTATATTTATTATCTTTTTTATTTTAACAACAGATCATGAGAACCACCTTTTATTAGATGTTATGTACATATAGTTTAATGTCATAAGTTCACTGCTAATAGAAACCATGTTTTTATTCAACTGTTATTATGCTTAATGTATTTATGTCCCAATAATTACTCCCAATGCGAATTAGTATTATGATGACAATACACAATTCAACAGAGCAAGATTTTTTTAATAAATTTATTCTTTACATTGTTCTATTCTCTAGCGATTTTTGTTTCTTTTTAGTTTTAAAGATAACTATAATCGGTATTTTTTTCTGGTGAACATTATAGTATTGTTAAAGCAGATACTTATATTTCACAAGTTAAAGTATACCTTATTATACATATAATATATGGTATTTAATGCTATGATGTGTAATGATGTATGATATATAATGCGATTCATATCCACTGTGGAGAAGTTATTTTTGAGCTTTGCTTCAGGCTATGATATGAAATTTCACCACTCTCCGCAGTGACTTGACATAATTTTCCCTCTATAAATGTGTTCCAATTGTTTATTGCACCTGGAACTTTAACCTCTTAATAAAGACACATTTCAAACACTGTGTATTGTGTGTTTGCAAATCATATTTATGTGCTTAGGTTTAACTTTCACTTGGTTTAGTGAGCTACCAAAGAAGTTGGTTTTGGAGCAAAACTTTAAGATGGTCTCTAACTAACAGTTCCTTTTACAAATAAAATGTTTTACCTAGAACCCAGGAAGGGCTCAAACAAAACCCCTGCAAACTTATAAAGTAAATAATAAAATAAATGAGAGCTTTGTAGACTACAAGCTTATAAAGTAAATAGTAGTTAATGAGAGCTTTTGAAGGGAAAAGCAAATATGCTGAGCTTTGAACATGTTTATATTTATGTTTAGACACAATATTCTGCTATTGATGAACCTTCCAGGTTACAATTCCTACTGCAATGTATGGTATCAGGAAATCAAGCAGAGGTATTACAGCAATCATGTTATTTTACACTTTTTAGATTATAACCATCCAAAATTTTGCTAGTACCTAACCCACTGTCAAAAGAACGAACCTAATGGAAAGGGGCAATAAAAGAGATAACATCACAAAGTATTTTCAAGTCATTCTGTATGCTCTGTAATGTATTTGTTTGTTTGAAGAAATACAACTTTATTTTGTTTGCATGACAATCATTAGCAAGATTATATTCTGTAATGTATTGTCTGTACGTGCAGTTAAAAGTCTTGGAATGGGAAGGATACACTAATATCACTCATGTCATCATTATTATTATTTCAATCGTAAATAATAATATTCTTTAAGTTTTTTAACTGAGCATGTGCATCATGGAAGCAATTTAAGACTAACATGATCCAAATTATTATTTTAGACACGGACAATGGCTGCTGTACTGTTCCGCCGCCTCCTTTCTAACATAGATGAATTTTTAACTAGTGTACCTGGAAATGTTCAAGAAATATGTAAATCTCAACTGTTACAAGCGGTACAAGTTGAACAAGATGAACAAATGAGAAAGAAACTTTGTGATTGTCTTGCTGAACTTGCAAAATGTTATCTCGGTAATAGTTGCAATTTTCTAAAAATTAGTTTAGTGTAACACCTACCAAAAGGAATGTACTACAATAAGCAGCACAACTACTAATGATATTATGTATTCCTAATAGCAGGCTTCTGAACTCACATTGGCATACCCTTGTGGGAAATGCAATCATGAATTCAGAGGCTTGCAATGGGACTTTTTAATTTTAAAATAATGGGTAGAAAGTAAAGGAATTACATAATTTACATACCTCTGCATACTACTCCATTAATTATCAGCCTGACACTAAGGTTGGTGAGTTTCTTTCAAGATTGTACGTTTGAATTTACTGTAATGCCTCGATTAAGCGCTCGGTCGCTTATTTAATATTTGAGCCTCAAGGGAAAAAAACACCCCAATGATATGCTCGTATTATACTGTTTCTTCTTTTCTTAATCAATATCTTCATCATCTGAATTCTCTCATCTAACAGCAAAAATCTATATATGGATTTTCGTTTTCACTAAAAAATGTTTTAAAAAAGATCGAATTCGAATAAGCGCCTGGGCGCTTATTTAATTTTAAATTCCTAGACGGGGAAGCTCGTTCGAGGGGGGCGCTTAATTGAGGCATTACGGTATTGGTGATTTTTTAACAGTAGAATATGTCAATGAGTTAAAATTTGTTCTTAGATGAGGATGGTAACAATCAATGGCCAGATATTTTAAAGTTTTTGTATCAATGCTGTAATTCTTCTGAAAACAATATGAAAGAAGTTGCTCTGCATGTTATCATGTAAGTGTTTTAAATTAGTATTCTTTGCGTGAAGTCATTTTAAGGAAGAAAACAGGAGAATTACAAAGCAAATCAATCCTGGTTGGAATAAACAATTTAGCAACCTTTTCCTTTTTCCGTAATGAAAAAACGAATGAATATTGTTTTAGTCATAAATCACTGCGAAAAGTTTTACTTGCATGTGAATAGGGCTTTATTAAGCTTATTGTTTTATAACCATGAAACCATGAAATAAATATTCTATTTTGAGTAGATGTTTTGACATTTTGTTTTCACATCCTATTTTATTAAAACCGGTAAACACGTGGGCTTTTCATTATTATAACAAAGTCACCAGTAAGATGCTAGAACAACTATTTATCTTTGGCCGACCTCGGAGATACCCTAGAACTGCAATGCCGATCTAAAATTAGGCCTACAATGTTGGACATTAAGATAAAGACTTTTTACAAATTTCGACAAGCAATACACGCCACAAGCAAAACAAAAAACGTGGAATACGACCACAACAAGTCCCTAGAGATTTATCGAGTAGACTTAGGACTTATGATCTCAGGTGTTTTTTCAAACTTGATGAATTATGTTGTTCACAGCAGCCTAGTACCCAGGCTTTTTGAGCCATTCCTCTTGCTAATCAAAATTTTAGACTTTTTTTACAAGTTGAAATTTCGACTTTTTGCAAAAAAATTCACTTTCTGTACAGTATTTTTGTCCAAAATTGTAGGGTGGCAAAATTTGGCCGGCATTTGGCCAGTTTTGGACGGCACTAATTTGCCGTCCTAGTTTTCTTTGGATTCAGAGGGCTGATTTAGTGTATACATAATACTATGATATATAATATTGGTTTGCAAATCATATTTATGCTAGATTTCACTTTCACACAGTTCAGTGGCTTGCGTTCAATACTGTGCCTTTGATTCTTACGTGAAATAAAAAGTTATGATTGTTTTAATGTGACATGATTTATGACGTATATACATATATATTTTTTAATTATTGAACTGACTGTTATATTAAATGTCGACCAATATTGTATTTTTCATAGCTGATCAAAGCTAAAAATTCTTGTAACATCTTGTTTAGCGCATTCTCTGGTATCTTTGGCAGTCAACAAGACACTTACATACAAGTGATTAAAGAAATGTTAGCTTCATGTATATTACCATCAAACCAAGATAAGGTTAGTTCTTTTTATACCAAAAAAGAAAGAAATTTTGTCTCTCAATCGCACAAATAAGTTCCCACAGAATGCATGAAAAATTTTCAATCACAGAATTAATTCTGCAAAAATTCTTAAAATTGGATTAATTGCAGAAATAAGTTTTAACATTATCCCCAGTTATTTCGAAAATAAAGAAGCGAGTGGAAAATTATGAAGCTCCTGTGGATATAAATACGCACGTGATTAGATTTTATATCATTATTTCAACTCTAAAACTCTGGTATCGACTTATACACCAGGTCAACCTTATCGTAGGTTTTGTTAGAGTAGCCAGAGCACAAACCATGCATGGTTTGTTATGATTTTTCAAACTAGCAATGCTACCGTAATTCAATATGGTGCATTAATACCGTAATTTAGCCTTTACACTTTAATGATAATTCGGTGTGGACCAGTGATATCTTGGAATATATTCTACCCTCCCCCTGTCACATTTTCATTTATAACATCTGAACCACTAAAGCATAGGGGAATCCCATATAAATCAACGATTCATTATTTTACAATGTTCGAATAACACTTTTAATAGGAAACTTAGTCAAGTTACATAAAATCTTGAAAGAAACATTCGGAAAGTTTTGGTCACACGACTAGCCTATTTTCCTTGATTTTTTCCAATCGGATTTATTTCAGATTTTTGGGCAATAATTTCGGTATTTTGCAATGTTTTTGTTAAAAACCCGGAAATTATGTTAAAGAGCAAGATAATAGCTGTCTAAAACTGAAATGTTATCTACAACTATTTTAATTGTAATTCTAACAACATACACATCTCAAGCAAAATTTTCCATTTGCTTATTTGCCTTTTCATTTATTACTAATGTTGTAAATTTAGGTGCGGTTGTTGTCTGCACGAGCAGCGTGTACTTTTATTACGGAATGTGTGGAAGATACAAAGTATAAAATGTTTGCTGATATATATCCTGGTATTTTAGAGGTATGTATTACATCGCCACTTTGTTATACTACTAAGAAAAACATTTCTAACATGTTAAGGATGGTACTTTCGAAGGAATAATGATTCTAACACACTCTGTGGACTTTTATCTTAATATGTTTATCTTTAAATGTTTATTTGTAGGAAACATGTATATGCAAACTATTTTATTAGTGTTCGAAATAAGAGGAAATGCTCACTGCAGAGGAGGGATATTTGAGCATTGCTTTAGGCTTTCTGGCTTGAAACAATGCTCAAAAATCACTCCTCTACAGCGATTATTTCCTCATGTTTTTCACACTGTTTATGACTATGCTGATGTTACCAATGATCCCCTTCCTGCCACATAGTCCAGCATCGATGTTACCAATGATCCCCTTCCTGCCACATAGTCCAGCATCAGTATCAGCAGTGGACTCGACATATTTATTTCTTTTATTTCGTCTTTTGTTAAATATTATTTCACACTAGTTACAATAGTCAAATTTTGAATCACACATGGTTAAATCAGCAGCACTGACGATGCATCGTAAAACTACTCAAATAAGCCCCCTCAGATCTGACCTGTTTTGACAAAATGCTCTAATCCACTTTTTTCAAAAAATTTAGTCTTTTGTGAGCACTTTTGCAAACTTAAACTTAAATTTTTGTCTTTTTTTTTTTTAAGCTGATATCAACAGTTGAAAAAAGCTGTAACCCACATTTATCGGAGACATTGTTACCACTCAACGCTGTATACCACGTTACATTAGGGTCATTTTGCCCGAATTTTTATATTTTAAATGTTAGGAAAGTTTAAGTTAGGAAATAACATAACTAAAAATAATAAAAAAATTGCATGCATGCTTGCATTAATTAGCCATGTAATAATTAGTTAAAATAAAAGGTAATAAGTCAAGTGATACAAGAATTGATGTAATTTTGAAAGTTAATTCTATCATAGGCCATTGGAATTTCCATAAAGACAGAAAGTGATGATACTGTTCTCAAGAGTTTTGTGGAATTGGTTGAAATGGCACCTAAATTAGTTCGTCCACATTTACACGGAACTATTGATTTGATGTTACAGGTGTTTATTTTACTAATAGGCTCATAACTTATACCCAATATTGTATCTGTGATATCAATTGCAGTGGCTGTACAACCCAAAATGAAAATGGCAGCTGCAAGCCAAACTCTAAGTACTGGGAATAAACTGTCTAGAATTTTATAAGTCTCTGGAGACTTATTCCGCTAGCAAAGAGATATTTTTAAAGTTGTTTAACCTATAAAAATGTAATGGAATCTCTTAGGACAGAGAAAGGTTTATGAAAAAAATAAATTAACTTCACTGCAGAGTGATTATTCGTAGCAACAAGAAATGAATAGTTGAATGCTTCAATTACAATTACAAAACTAGTAATGATCTGTTTAATGGTTTTTATTTTATAGATTGTTTCCAATACAGACCTTCAAAATACGTGGCGTCAGTTAGCTCTTGAAGCTATTGTCACATTGTCAGAAACAGGTATCTTTAAATACGATTTCAAGTTATTCACAAAATCAACATAAAAATAGTATTCAACAGAGGTATATATTTTTTTGAAGTTGTCCAAGTTTTTATCTGGTACTAGCAAGCGATGCAGAACTCTAAGCCACAATAGTAAAATAGCAGTAAAGAATGACAGCTACCATTAGATTATCACTCACACATCAATACTTTATACTGTTGTATAAATAGAGATCATACTTGAGCATTTTCTGGAATTTGTACAAGTAATAAGCATGACAAACAAGTGTTTTCATGCAACCATGCCAGTTGAATAATAGGTGAACAAGCCTCTGAATTCATGACAGCATTCCCCTGTGGGGAGGAGCACCTTTGGAGGCTCATTTGTAGTCAACAGGCTGCAAATTAGTCTTCAAAGATGCTCCTCTCCAGGGGAGTGCCAACGTGAATTTAGATGCCGGAGTGACCTTTTACTTGGAGGTTTTTTGTGCCACTAGAGCCCTTCAAAATTCATTCAGTTACTCTTTTCACATTGGCAAAAGTCCAATCAACAATATTAATTCAGAAATTTTGATGGCAAATTATTTTAAACTATGAATTACTAAAGATTTCTATCAGGTTATAAGAGAATTTCATTTTCTGTTATGCATGATGTGGACATTTTTGATTTCAATTTACTGCAAAAGAAATTATCAGCAATAAGGGTTTTGTCAAAACGTATTGGTTGTCATGGTGAAAACGATGAAACATTCTGTTTCATTTTTAAGGGGTCATAATCATTATATTTTTGTTTAATTCTCGCTTATTTTTGTTTTGATCTCAATTGCTATTGCTCTTTAGCGCTCTTGATCACTCTTTAGTGCCACATAAAGAATAGATTTTTAGTTCTTAAGGCAGACAAAACAAAACTGTTACTCGCGACATTGTTTCTCTACTAGTTTATTACTCCTTTCAGCACCAGCAATGCTACGGAAACATGGCAGTGAATTAATTCCAAGAATTGGTAAGTTTCTTCTCATGAACCTAGTCACAAGATCCGACCTTATTTCTGAGCTTTAATTATGAGTTTTACTTGAATTAAGCAATTCATTTCTTAGCATGGACCCATGACAACTATTGTTTTTTATATTAGAATGGTTGAAGCTGATATTTTTCTGTTAAGTAATCTTAAATAGTTTCAAGCCCCTACCCTTTCTTTAACAACCATACCATTCTAAAAACAAGGGCATTATGAAAATATAACTATTTTCATACCATTTTGAGGTTACTATTATCCTGATTGTACGGAAACTACTATGGAGTGCCAAATTGTCAAATATGCTGCCATCGAATTGAATTGCATTGCATTGTTTTTCGTTGATCTTAAACTTTGACCATGATATTGTTGATTTTCATGTCAGCAAAATTATTTACCATTAACATTAATACCAATAATTATTACGTTAGCATCCCTTGATGATCTAGTTTCTGTTCTCAAACTGCATATTCGAAGAAAAAGAGAATTTAAATATGGTTGTATTAATTCGATGCAGATCTCTGTTATTTAATCGCAGACATGTTAAGTCCAAGAAGAGTATTCTTGTCCCATTATCTCTATCTTGAATGACACATACCCCTATGGTCAACAACATCGAAACAATTTTAACATGATTCTGTGTCATATGACCATTTTGTGCCCATTGAAAGTAGAGCTTATTAATAACTGTCTTGTGAAAAGCCTGGAAACGACTTAAAATGTATTTTAAAAGAATTAATTTAATTGTGTTTTTTTACACAATGTGGAAAATGGTAAAATAATCTTTTCCTGCTTACTCCAAATGTATGGAACCCAATTTGAGATCTACAACCTTGGACAAAATACCTTGAGAAAATTCTAGACATTCTATAAATCTATGCACACAAGTTTATACTCTCCCCCCCTCTTCCCCATAACAATATTGTGTAAGCCTGTGGCATTCCATGCCTGTCAGATTCCGTGGTGATCAACATTGTTACGGTGAGATCTAATCCAAATTAAAAATAATCATCCATGGAAATGTTTATGATCAAAGGAACTCAACAATATCATCGATGTCAACGTTAATGTTGTTCATGTTCCATGAAACAGAAAAAAACACTATTTGCCTGTTCTTTTTTAAGTCTTTCACATAATTCAGTGACAACAATGAGTCATTGTTTTCTTTTTGAAACATTAACCTGTTATTTCTTTTGTTTTCTCGAGGGACCATCATGGTAACTTTGGCGTTCCTCTAGCCAGTAAAACATTTGCATCATTTTAAAAAGCCAGTAAATTCCAAAATAAGGGGAATATTTTATAATAATGTCTTTGTATCCAGTCAGTTTTTTGAATTCCAAAGTTGCAAAAATCTTTATGTGTCCTTATATGTAATAGGATATAAAGTTTCATCTGAATGCTTCATTGACAATGAACGTTGTCTCAAATTCAGTGCTCACTTTGATTTTCATAAAATCTAAAAATCTTTGATCAAAATCTGGAATTTTCAAATGTAGAATTGTGTTGGTGTTGGTTTTTAAAGGTTTAAATGTTCTGAATACTCCATTATATAAATGATTTTAGTACCTGAAATGCTGGCATTGATGGTAGACTTAGAAGAAGACGAGGAATGGAGTTTTGGAGATGACATTGAGGATACAGACATGGACAGGTAATATTATAAAGATGTCACCTTATTTTTAGTCCACCAAATGAAATTTGGATGTTCTATTATTACTATCACTTTGCAGTGTTTCACAAATAGACCATAATAGACCATGTTCCCAAAGTGCTACCATTTAGAAATTTGGTACCAGCATGCGAGACAATATTTTTGAAGGTTTATTACCAAAATGTTTTGGATTTTCGTCCCATTGCTCTGGAGTTTTGGGCAAAAAGAAAATGAATTTTTTAAAGTTTTAAAGGAGAACTAACAAAAAGAAATTACATCCACTGTTTTGTAGATAAACATACACGAAATAAAGATATATTTACTTATTTTTAATAATATAACCTGAAAAGGGGGGCTTTAATTGCCTTGTTCTTGTTCACATTTATCGCCATTACGGACCAAGTGTTCAATACTATTGCTGAAGTGACAAGGTGGACGGAATCCAATCCAAAAGGAGAATAAACAAGTGAGTTGAATGAGTTGTTTGTTTTTCTGTATGGTTTTTGAATTGGTTTAACATTTTCACTATTATAGTAATCCAGTGGCTGGTGAAAGCTCTTTAGATAGATTTACATGTGGTTTAGGTGGCAAAGCTGTACTTCCACATATCATTGCTACCATACCACCAATGTTGCAGCATGGTAAGAATAATATAACATACATCAGACTCTTTAACCCTGATCAATATCTTTTGAATGTCTAATGCTTAGGTTGGTGAAAGATTTTTCAGTTGATTTAAATAATTATTTAGCCTTTTTAGAAATTTGTTTTGAAATATTCTCTTTAGCACACCAAACAAAGTTTGGATGGACTATTACTATCACTTTGCAGTGGCGGTGGCGGTGTCTTACTGTTCTTACTAAACCATGTTCCCGAAGTGCTACCGTTTTGAAATTTGGTACCAGTATGCGAGGCAATATTTTAGAATATTGAGTAAAAGTTAAAAGTAAACATCGTACCAAAATGATAAGAGGAGAAGTAAAGGTTTAGTAATTTTTTACATGTTAATTTTTATGAGAGTTTGACCAGGAATGTTTTTTCATATCCTATTTGTATTTTGGAGAAGCTTCCTCCTCAATTTTTTAAGATATTAATGATGAGAGATAACTCCAGAACATTTTAACAACTTAAATTATCCATTTTGTTTTTGGAAGCTTCCAACTTCAACTTTTGAAAAAATATATTAAAACCGTTAATTAATTTTTTAGAAATTATAATGTGAAAATTACACACCACTTACGATATATAAAAGTTTGTTGACGTTTATTAAATATGCGATGTTCAGCGCTTAAAATAACGGCCAATGATTATTCTTTTATAAGTTTTAAATGAATTCAATAAAGTCTGTTTACATAGAAAGTACAATAACGGCGCCATGGTATAAAAGAAAATTAAAATGCAATGAATTGAACACTTCAATGTATTCTTTTAAAAGAGTTGAATGGTTTAGAATGATTTATTCTATTCAAAGTTTGCTTCTCTCTTCCACAAATTTCCAAAAAACACAACTGTTGATAATTTACCTATTAAAAAAACATCTGCAACGAAGAAACGAACATTTAGTAAAAGAGCACCAGTTATGTCTTTTGTATTGCAAGAAAGACCATGTTTATATCAACCAAAACAATCATTGGAGAGCATACAAAACAACTCAAATTAAATTGAATTCACTCGTAAATAAGTTGTAAGGTTTGTTGAGTTATAGTTTAAAGTAGTTTGTGATGTTTTTATCGGATGTGGTAAGTGATGTATAACAAAGTAAAAACAATTAGACAGTTTTTTTGACTGCCAAAAAACTTATTCTGACCGGGCAGTTACTTACACTGCCAATCATCATGACCGCCAGTGATAAGATAGCTATTTTAAGCGCTGGATGTTAAGTTAAAGATAAACATTTGTTATATCTATCTATATTTTTATTTTTGCAGCAGACAAATCGATTTTATTCAAAAATATGTAAATAAAGAAATATAAGCCAGTCAAAATCATTTATTATTTTGATGGACATTAATTCATGGTTTGATTATCAAATGGCTTTAGTTCTCTTAAATGATGTCGATGTCTAGACACATTATTTTAACAACAATGAAGACTGGTATTCTAAATTTTTATTTTTTAAATCGCTTTTATTTAATTCCACAACCACTCAACTGCTGACGCATACATTGCGTAACCATAGTGAATTACAAATAAAAAATTTAATAATGGGAGGTTTGCTTTTAAGAAAATGTAATAATCTATTTCATTATTCTTCATTTATTTTTAATTTTAATAACAAATGATGACAGCCACTTTTTATTAGATATTTTATTTGTTAACTTCACAAAAAAAAGAATTAACATGGTTTCTGCTACCAATAAAAACATATACCAATAATAACATAGTCTAGTCAGTAACATAGTATGGTCAGATAGTTAGTTAGTCTATGTATATCTTATGTATCTACCTACCTACCTACCTACCTACCTACCTACCTACCTACCTACCTACCTACCTACCTACCTACCTACCTATCTACCTACCTACCTACTTTATAATCTTTATAATATTTGAAGCATATATATGATATATATCTTATAGCATTTTCCAATATTAGGTTATTTCTATTTTTATTACATAGTACTATGATGCATAATGTGTGTATAAAAATCACATTTGCTACTTGGTTTTACTTTGGTGGGCTACTTTTAATACTGTACATTTGATTATTTGTTTTTATGGCACAGTGGGTTTTGTTTTGGATGTGTTCAATTCTTATACTGATTCATTCTAAATATAAACTGTGTAAAGGCTTGTATTTACAATTTTGTATTCTGTAAACGTTTGAAGGTTATTGAAAGCCAAATACAATAAACAATTTTATTTGTTTAGCTGATTGGAGGTACCGACATGCTGCATTGATGGCTGTTTCTGCTATTGCAGAAGGATGTGTGAAACAGATGGAACCTGTATTAGCGAGTGTTGTGGATTCAGTCATACCATTCTTACAAGATCCCCACCCAAGAGTAAGACATGCTGCTTGTAATGCACTTGGTCAGTTGGCTACTGACTTTGGTGTTTTATTCCAAAAGAAATTTCATGCCAAGGTCATGCCAGGTAAGTTAAAACCGATTTGGATTTCATTTGGTTAAAGGGATTCTGAGGTAGAAATACAAGTTGATCTCATATTGAACAGCTTGAAATGTATAATATTGCTTATTATTTCATGTAAAATTCTTTAGTGGCTCTGAAGATATCGCAATTTAATTTTTTAAGAAACTTGATTTGGTGAATTTATGCGGAAATTGTGAATTCATATTTGAGTATACCATATATGGTGAGGCACTTTATTGCTTATATCTAATGATGTGGTTAATGATTTAGCCAGTGATGTAGGTTGGCACAAATGACATCGTTCAAATCAAAAATAATATTCGAACTTGTATCTGTAGCTAGTTCCAGGCCCCTTTGTTTGCTTATATTGCATTATTTTAGTAACTAATTATCAAATTTATATGAAATCGCTTTTCGATTTCATGATAGTAATATAAGGATTCATGTGCATAAATTTGAATATTGGACAATAAATCATTGCCTGTAGAAATCAATCTACGTAAGGGAAAATATAAAGTGACCTGGAACTAGCTGCAGATACCATTTTGAAAAAAAATCCAAAATATGTAATTTATTTTATCCCACACTGTTGGAAAGTTTTATGCATCAAGCTGTATTATTTGTGGAGATATAAATAAAGCCCCTACAATGAAGCGCCAACAATATCATCTTGTTTACTAAAAGATGATGTCATACATGTCTGCATAAATTACTGGATACCTGCTTCTTCAAAAACATTAAAACTGATATTTTGAGAACCATTAAGGATTTTTACGTGATTTTTACGTGCATCTTTGGAGGTTAATTTGCAGCCACAGATAAACTGTCAATCACGGGTTTGTGGACCTAATTTGATAACTTAAATATTAAAGTTACCTACGTTCATCATATGCTTTTGTGTTTAGGTTTGATGACACTGCTGTTAAATGATACGGCTCATCCTCGAGTACAAGCTCATGCGGCTGCTGCCATGGTTAACTTTTGCGAAGAATGTCCACCAAAAATATTGGAACCTTATTTAGATTCCCTAGTAGATGCATTAGAAGTTGTTCTTGCATCAAAAATACAAGAGGTATATATCTTTGTTACAAGGTTATTTTTAATATGTAGTTGGAATGTGAAATATCTATGGTAGATATGATACTCACGGTAGCTTTGGTAGACAGTAATGAGTAAACTCTCTGGTATTTATTGTTTCCTCTTTTAGTTACTGCAAGGTGGTACAAAACTTGTACTGGAACAAGTTCTTACTACAATAGCTACAGTTGCTGATACAGCTGAAGCAAGATTCACGAAATATTATGAACGATTTATGCCAAGTCTTAAATATATATTTCAAAATGCAACAAATAAAGATTTCCGTCTATTGCGTGGTAAATCAATTGAATGCATTAGTTTGATTGGATTAGCTGTTGGTGCTGAGAAGGTTAGTTATCAGTGTTTAAAACAAGAGCTAAAAAACTCAGGCTTAGTTTTGAATGATCAACATTTTGTCCTTGGAAATAATAATATAACAATTGCTTCAAATTGTTTATAGAAAATTGCTCACCTCCATCTGTTTAAATCTCAGAAATTTATTAATTGCCTCCATCATAGACTCAGAGTTTTCCCTTATGGTAGTTATTAAACAATTAACTGTAACAGTGAAGAGGTGTTATATAATTATATGTACATGCATACATATGCATTATACATATACACAAGTTTTTAAAAGCACAAATAATACTAAAACATATTCTTATTCTTATTTAATATGTACATAATACTATGATATATAATGTGTGTATGCAATTCATATCCACTGTGAAAGAGTGATTTTTGAACATTGCTTCAGGTTATGATATGAAATTTCACTACAGTGATTTGATATAGTTTTACCTTGATAAAGGTGTTTTTTATTGCTTATTTGACCTGAAACTTTATCAACTTAATAAGAATATGATATCCTAATGCCATGTATAATTTGGGTGTTATCCATGATATGGAGTTTTGCTACTCTCCTCCACAATGACCTGATATAATTTTACTTTAAAAAAAAGTATTCCAATTGTTTATTTCACCTTAAACTTTACCACCTTAATAAAGGCATATTTCAAACACTGTATAATGTGTGTATGCAAATCATAATGTGCTATATACTATATACATGTATACATACTATATGCTATATTTATATACTATTGTATGCTATGCTATATGCTATATATTATATACTTTATATACAATATACATAGATACAACTTTTGCTCGAGTATCGTGGGCTACTTTCAATACCATACCTTTAATTTTTTGTACTAGGGGTCAGTCAAAATTTGAAACCGACTATGCTTGGATGCTAAGGGTTCACCCCCTCCCCTACCTGTTAGCGTCCAAAAATATTTATTTGAACTTGACTACTTAGATGCTTGAAAAACTCTGTTCGTCTGCTTGTGTACTACCGAACGGCTTTGACCATTTTGACATGTAATATTCTAATTTTACGGCTGCCGGTATTATAGTTTTTGGGGGCCAATCTGTTTAGTATTATATGGAGATGACTGTGCAGATGACTAAAACACGAAGTGGCACGAGAATGACACCTTGCCAAGAATTACGAAGCTTTACGAACCTTTTCATTAAAATTTTAGCGTCCAATTGTTTGACCCCTGCTTCCTAAATATCCAATGGATGCGAAGCGTAGTCAGTTTCAAATTTTGACTGATCCCTTATTAAAACCCTTTTGACCTATATTATCATCATTTCTAAAATATCATGAACATCACCTTAACATTGTGACAAAATTCAAATAAATTCAATTCATCTTATCTTTATCATTGAGTTTTCACATTGTGAATATTGATTATACGGATCGATCTCGCACTGCCCCTCTTTGAAAACTGAAAAATTTAATAAGCATCCCAGGCACTTATATTTTAAGTGATTCATTTGTAATTGCAAAATAAATGATTTAGTGCTCTCTTTTCCCATGTCTATTGTTTATATCGAATTCTTTTCTAGTTCCTCCCTGACGCTTCAGAGGTTATGCAGCTACTTTTAAAAACACAAACAGACAGTGAAGAGATTGAAGCAGATGATCCACAGATGTCGTATCTTATCTCTGCATGGGCACGCATGTGTAAAATTATTGGAAAGGAATTTGTGCAATACTTACCTGTTGTCATGCCTCCTGTGTTGAAAGCTGCAGAAATTAAACCTGAAGTTGCACTTCTTGACTGTAAGTAGATATTTAAGGTAAATATAAACTCAAGATTCTCTATACATTTTACAAAAGTTTAGCTGGTAGCAACATTAATTAGTTGATTACAGATGGTTTTATGTAGAGTTGATGTGAGTCACTTATTTGTTAATAATCTTTAGTGGATGATCCTCAAAATGCAGATGTTAATGAAGATGATGGATGGGAATTCGTTAATCTTGGTGAGCAGCAGAAGTTTGGTATAAAGACTGCCGGTTTAGAAGATAAAAGTACAGCGTGTCAAATGTTAGTACACTATGCAAGAGAATTAAAAGAAGGGTTTGCGGAGTATACAGAGCAGGTAATAAAGTTCATCTTTATGGATTGCTCTGTTTGTTTGAGCCGGATTTTGTTCTGATATATCTTCAGTCCCTAATTAAGGATAGTGTCCAGCCCATTAAACCTATAAACTCATGTTCAGTATTTTATAAATATCTCGAAAACAATACATTCTTTCCCTACAAAAGTATACATTTCCCGAAGTGTAAGGAAATGCTCTACACAGCTTGCATGGTGTTTATTCAGCTAACTGAAAATTATAAAAATACATTAAAAGTGTTGAGGTTTTTATTACGTTTTCCCTTCTTCGGCAAGCTCCAAGTGTTATCTATTTTTCTGACTGCAGTGTTATCTATTTTCCCTGAAAATTATGTTCACGTGATCCTCATCTTATGCTTAAAACATTTGCCTCACTTTTTTTCTTTAAAATATCTCTATCTCGAATAATAACTTTATTTAATAGCCTTATTTTAGTCAGGTTATCTCGTTTAAATGTTAATTGCACCGCGGTTATACAAAAAAAAAAAAAAAAAATGAGGCAAACGATTGGTTTGAATGAATGTCAATCTGCAAACTTTAATGGTTGTTGTGGTAACTTGGAGCTCTGCCGAAGATGGAAAAACGTAATAAAAGAACATTTTCAATATATTTTTATTCTTTTTGAGGTAGTTGAATTTTGCAGACCAGGTAGCCTTTAAAGGTGGTCACCTTTATTGTATATGCTTGATATTTCCCTGAATACATGTTACATAAAGATACTTTCTTTGCCTTTTTTAGGAGGGAATTTTAGAAAATTTGTTCGAGAAACAGAATGAATAATGCATGTAGGGTTAAGATAGTTCAGTACAGGGGTTAGGGACCGTCTCAAAAATATAAACTACAGAGGAGAGTATTGAGTTAATGATCTTGTTATGGATTGGTTTCTTCAGTCGAAAAAACAAGCCATTACAAGTTCGTTGACGCACTTCTGTACGAATTTATTTTTGTTGAATTTTGTCAAGTTTAGTTGATTTAACCTTACTGTTCTTGTTTAGGTCGTCAAGATTATGGTTCCTTTGTTAAAGTTTTATTTTCATGATAATATCTTTTCAATATAATTGTTTTGTTTTTGCAAATTATTGCACTATTATTCTCATTATTGTGACATATTATTATCTGGTATATTACACAAGATTGTTTAAATTATTCCCTTAACTAAATATTCTACCTGTTAGAGTGACAGCAGCAGAATCTCTCCCACATTTATTAGAATGTGCCAAGGTTAAGGGTGAGATGATTACATATCCTGTGAGACTTCAAAGTGTTTGAAATAACAACTAATAATCACTGTGGCTAGAAGCCTGAAGCAATGCTCAAAAATCCCTCCTCTACAGTGATTATTTGCTGTAATTTCAAACACTTAGTTCGTCCATTGTTTGCTGTAACTCAACATTATGACATATGTTGCTTTTTAAGGCTTCCTGAGTCGAAATAAAAATCATTAATTTTTTTTGTTGCATTTTGGTACTAGTGATTTTGATAAAAATGAGTAATATACTTGGTATAATACAGTAATATACTACTTCATGGCTAATATAAATAACATTGTAAAAGATAATTTTGCTGGGAGAACAGTTCTCAAAATTCCTAATCCGCAAACCTTTTCTATTTATATGCAATAATTTTGTTGAAATTATCTTTCATGGTAGAGTTTGTATACATAGATTCTTGGGAAAAACTAATAAAGGTCACCTTTTTACGTGAACTGGTTTAGAATTTTAAAAGTCGTAAAATGATGTGTCTATCTATCAAATAACTAGGCCTATGACTTTTCTTAATCATTAAAATTTGTAACAGTTTAAAAAGTGCTTGAAATACAGTTTAAAAAGTGCTTGAAATAATAATCGCTGTGTATGAATGGTTGTTGGTCATAGGTTCAAGTCTGAAAGCTATACTCACTCCTTCATAGCGATCATTTTATTTCAAGTACTGATAAAGAATTGTTTGTTTTATAGGTGAAGATTATTTGAATCAAATGTGGTCTTTTATTTGTCCGGAACTTTTGAGTTCTATTGAACGTGAACCAGAAGAAGCTGTTGTTCCAGAAATGATGGAAAGTTTTGCAAAAGTAAGATCTTACCATCTGACTAAATTACTGAAATAAAAATAGACAATTTGTTTTAAGCCTCGTTGGTACCAGACGATTTATCGTATAAGATTAATCTGACACTTTTCTATTGCGATTAATCGTAGAACGCATGCTGTTTACAATATAAAGATTTTTTTGATTTTTCTTGTTAGAAAAACTCTTCCAAGCGCAATGCAATGACCTCCAAATTTTTTTTTGAATATGCTGATTGGTTAAAATCCTACAATTAATCGTAAAAGTTAAGCAAGCTTTTAAAAAGTCACATATGATCAATCTTAGGGAATTCCGATTTTTTTGTTTACACTACACAATTAATCTTATACGATATATCTTATAGGATAAATCGTTTGGTATCAATGGGGCTTTAGAATGAAAACGCTTTATTCTATGCTGTACACATACTGTATAAAAATTGGAATATTTTCTCTTTGTATTTAGTGTGTTGAAGTTTTGGGCATAGGTCATATATCTCAAGAACATCTTACACATCTTGCTACAATTATTCACGAAAAATTGGACAAACATATCGAAAGACAAGAAGAAAGACATGGTACTTATATTTACTTATTCATCTAAGGGACCATCTCAAAAATTCGCTCCAAAACCAATATTTTTTTTTGGTAAGGTTAAATCAACTAAAATTTACGAAATTCAACAAATATGAATCAGAAGTGTGTTAGGTCAATGAGCTTGCAATGGATTGGTTTCTTCGGTTTCATTGCACGATCGTTGACTCCAGTAATCTCCTTTGTATATTTTATTTTTAAAACGGTCCCTAATGGTCAGGTCAATGGCGAAAATTAGTGTAAATATTGTGTGGAGAAATGCACTACGATCTTAAAATTGGTTGGTTTTTATCCTCCAGAAGAAAGCAGTCCGATTACAAGTTTGATGGCACTTTCATTTTTTGTGTTAAATGACAAAATATGGATCACTACAAACTTTATTATTTTTTTGTAATATTTCGGAGGCAATAGACACCTCCAGACAGTACAGAATATGAACGTTATTTGGAAATTTGATTCCAAAATAACGTTCATATTTTGTACTGTCTGGATGTGTCTATTGCCTCCGAAATATTAAAAAAATATAATAAAGTTTAGATTGATCCATATTATGTTTTTTTTAATTCTAATACATTTTAAAGGAGAACTAACGATACTATAGAAAATTTGTTCATAATTATCTGAAATATCACTCTGTAAAATTTTTCTTTGCGATATTACTTGGTTCAGCTTAAAATTGACATAGAAAATCACTCGTCCTCACCATTTGAGTAAATTTTTATAAGTAATCCTGTTCATTATCAATTTGTTTCTGACGCAATTTCGCGAAGCAAAATATATTTACAAAAAGGCGATCACACATGTTTATGCTCTGAGGTCGTGGGTATGGGTATAATAATCGATGCCTAATTTTCACTTGATTAAATGTAAACCAAGACTTATTCTATTATTCTATCTACTTATTCTAAATTACTCATGCGTAAAATTAGAATTTATAATTTCCTATTTGAACTTGTAAACATGACATGAATATAAGCATGGTGTAAGAGAAAGGAAAGAATGATTTAGTTATTGGACATATATCAAATTCTTTGAAAATTCTGTTTCTTCTTCGATGCAAGATGTATGTCGTCTCAAGGACAGTTTTGTTAAGACACAGAAGCAGAAGTGTTCTCTGAAATAGGTGTTCTTATTCTCTAGCTGACGATAACATGTGCATTTCGGAACAGCTCGTTTTCCTAGCTGAGCCAGAATCTAGTATAAAGAACAGTTGATATTTCCAGCTAGATGAGACTCTTAAAACGGTTTTTTCTTTTTCCCAATTAACCACAAGAATCACCATCCTAGAACAGATCCTTTTTCCAGCTAGAGAACTTTTATATGGAGGCATTTTTTCCAACCTAGAGACTCCACCTCAGAACGGTTAATTTTTCCACTCTGCTTCTGAAAAACAGATCGATTTCTCAGTCGACGAGATACCACCTCAGAACAGCTAATTTACCGTTTAAGTAGTGAATAAGTCAAATCTTCGGCTGTACCTTTTGGCCTGGGAGGTAAGAACAGGTCTAATTCCCAGCCAGTACGTCCCCTTAGAACACCTATTTTTAAGAACACCTTCGTTGGCTGCTTTCGAAGACACAACGTTTGGTTCATGTTGTGTTAAATACAGTTAATATTTTTGAGCTTGGAGCTCAGTAAATTTTCATACTCCCTGCAGCATTTACATTCAAATACCGTATATAATATAACGCAAAGGCTTTTGCATCTACACTAGTACAGATTCTCCATCCTACTAGAGTCAAGTTCATCAACATCTTTATCATCAAAGTTATCAGACGAGACTTACACTACTTTCACTGCTGAAAGATTTTTCAGCTCAGACTCTGTGTATTCTGGTTCGTTAGTGTAGCCTGGTGTTGACGATTCAAAGGTATCGTTAGAACATAGTCACAAGAAAACTATGGTTAGAATCACTTGAACAATAAAAGTCATCAACACTAATTCACTTTGACAGACACTATGAACAGCTTGCAAAATGACGTTACAAGAATATATTGTAGACATTTGTCCTTAAGAAACCGTAGTGCATAATTGTGATAAACGTGGACAAGAACAGGGCAATTAAAGCCCCCTTTTAAGGCTATATCCCTTCCAAGATTCAAAGAGGCACAATTTTTTGCGGTTTCTTTGCGGATTCTGTTGAAACTTTCGCAAAGATAAATATTCACAAAATATTTGGAATAAACTTTCGGGATAGACGATTTCCTAATATTTCGCGAGAATAAACTTTCACAAATAGAAGAAATAATTATTTAGAACTATTCGTCAATAAATTTTGAGAATGACTTATTCCCGATTTTTAGTGAGAATTAACTTTCATGAATGGCTTTTCTTTTTTAAATTCGCAAAATTTGCAAAAGTTACTTCTCTCAAAGTATTATTCAACAAAAACGTAACTTTTAAGAAATTTTAAATACCTGTCAAACGTATAACATTCTTTTTTTTTTAATAAAAGTACAGTAACAATACGAGAATAAAGATACACTTTCTCTCTTTGACTGATCGAGATCTTCATCTTATTTGAAACCCAAAAGTAAATAGATGATAGTTCTGATTGTGAATGGAAGCATGAAACACCCACAAGGACTGCTTTCAATTTATTTGGCACTGAAATAGGGTGATAACCTCGACACACCTTCGTAACAGATGAAATACCAATATGCCTTTGCTTTTATTTCTCATAATGGTGTTTTTTTGCTAAAATAATTCCCACAAGGGAAAACTTTTGTGCTAATTCGTGAAACTAAATTCCAGCCAAACATAAATTTTGAGGCTATCCACGAAAATAAATTTCTCTAAAACCGTAATCTTTTTGGTCGTCTGAAAATTAATTCTCATGAAATACTTTACCTTACCAATCGTTTAACGTGACGTTTCAACATCAGATGCAGGTCGCACGTAAGTGTGAAATGTTTTTTTTTCTATTTTCCCCCTGAATATTTGTGCTTGCACAACAAAACATATTTTGATGTTGCATTGGAGTATCTTTAAAATATATATATACTCACAATTGATGTATCAGGGTTAGTATTTATGTTATAACACAAATATCCGTTACAGTAAGGGAATGACAAAGTATTATCATCTGCTAATTCGAATACTCACAAGAATGATGAATTAGTGTTCGAATTAGCGAATGTTTGCACACTTGAAAGTTATAATCAACACTCCAGAAAAACATAGGAATGGAAGGATGGAATGGAACACTTGATTTTCTTTCACATTTACAATATGGAACTTGCAATTAACTTGAATAGGGATGCCGCTATGACTTCACTCCAGGTGTGTGTAAAAAGCAAATATATAACTAGCTATATGTATACAGCAGCTAGCTAGCTAACAGTACTTTATACATAAAAAGTAACAATGACAATCCGGTACACAATACCTATACAAAGTGAATGTATTTTGTGTGATGGTGGTGGCTTTTTACATAGCTACATATATACATTTGCTTTTTACATACATACACCTAGAGAGGGGTCTAAGTGTAAGGAACAGCTAAAAACATCACCCTTTTTGGGAACAATGTAAATGTAGTGACTTCCTTATCGAAAATGTAAACTCACGTAGGAATATCATTGCAGTGTTCCATAAAGGGCAACCCCTTTCTAGAGTGAGATGATGTGCACAGCAGTGAGCACCACACAGAAGAAAATCTAAACAAAAAAAAGCGTAGTGTGTAGCTAGCTAGCTATATATCTATATACGTACATATAGCTATAGTCCAGAGAGAAAATGTGAGAAAAAATAGCATAGCCTATAAGTATATTTTCTGCACATACTCTAAACCTTAGTTTTCTCATATGATCATGATGAGCCAAAGTGTAGATGAGTGTCTGTGTAGCTCTGGGGTGAGTCAAGCAGGCTTAGGTGCACTGCATGAATCTCTTACATACAGTTATTATAAAGTTAATAAAGTATGTAGAGAGTAATTAAATCAAAATCTTATTGAGTATGCGTTTTTTTATAGTTACAGAGTTGGGGAGTTAGGGAGTTTATAGTTGGAGAGTTGGAGAACTTTACGAATCCGAGCTGCATAAATTATATGTATTGGTAAGGGTTAGATAACACTACAGGAAGATTTTTGGACGCTTGGATCCCGATAATTTGTCATAGTGAGAACTGGCCTTTACTATCTAATTTTTTTCAAAACAAAGATGGCGACTGTAACTCCTTAACTCTCTGGTCGTAACTCCCTAACTCCCCAACTTTGTAACTCTAAAATGACTTATTCTTAATGTTATTGTTTTGTACCTGGTCATTCCTTGTATCTTTTTTCAGCTACTCTGTCTTCTTTCGCTTTCATTTCATTTTTGGACGATAGTTTTTGTATCCCCATTTTGTCTCAAAAGTGTACAAAACCGGAATGGAACGTGCAGATAAAAAGGTTTTGTCGTTCTGAAAATGTTCTAAAATTTGAAAATCGGAACATTTCGGAAATAAGGTGCTAGAAAAATGCCACCTGGTTAACATTAGGTTAAAGTCCTATGAAGTTGCTGCAAATTAATTTTTAAGCAAAAAAATTTGCTATTTCGAAAGTAGTTATTCGGAAAATATGCGCCATCCGCAAGTAGCGAGTCATGTAACTGATCATACGTCCACCGAAATCCAAAAAGGGTCTGACAAACGACAGAAGCATATTTCAACAAATCACACTATTCTTCATCAAGGTGTAATTTAATCATGAGAAAATCATGAGAAAATCATGAAAAAATCATTTTGGGGAATGTAAATCAAATTTGCAAAAAGTCTCCACTTTTGAAAAAATACCTTTTTTTTGGGCGAGTCCTTCTAGAATATCACCATAAATGCTGGTACCAAATTTCAAAATTCGGGAACATGGTCTATTAAAAAAAGTGGACGCCGAGGCCACAAAGTGCTAGCAATAGCCCATAGCCAGCCCATCCAAACTTTTGGTGAATGTAAGTCAAATGTTCAAATATTTTTTTTGTAAAAAATTTAGCCAGTGGAACATGGTCTATATCAAGAAAAGCAGGCCACCACCGCCGCCACCGCATAGTGATGATAGCAAAAGCCAATTCAAATTTGATTTGGTGGGCTAACAAAAACCAAGTTTATTCTGCATACATTCATACAGAACTCCGTTCAAATTTGGCTGGGAACGGAACAGCACAATATCACCATGCCACACAGAACAGCAAATCATGATCTGACGCAATTTTGTCCTGTTCCTACGTCAATTATGTTAAAGTGGAAATTAGCCTCAACTGTTCCGATTCCACAAAAAAAAGTGAAGTGAAACAAAAAAAATGTATTTCACGTTTCTTCATGTCTGATGTAGGTAGCTACTGTTACGTGTTGTTTGTAGATGGAATACTTGAATTAACCAATGTTTTTGACAGCAGCAACTAAATCAAATATATCAGGTGTATGATGCAGTGAAAAAAGTCGTCTTACCTTATATTTGATTTCTTCCACGCAGCCACACAATTTGTTAAAAATATATAAATACGATTATAAAAAGAATGTCATAATAATATAGGTATAATACACCCGATGGTAACGATTCGCATGTACAATAATAGCGTGTGAATACTATTAATGTAAAAATTTCCAACGATTTTGACTTCAAAAATACACATGTAAGATTAAGATTTGAAATATTTCTATGACAAGCTCCACTCCACGTGCGTGCTTACATTATTTGCCGCTCGAACTTAAATTTTACACAACCCGATCTTCCATATTTACAGGGCAATTAATACAGGATACCAGTAATGAAAATAAAATAATGGGTTGATGATGTCTTCCTCCTTGCCAAAGATTAGCACACTCTTTCACAGAGGCTTTTACGTTACGGGAGGGAGAATTTTGATTTTCTCATTTATTCCGGAAATTCACTGTTTCTTCTGTTGTCTTCAACGCGCATCATTTTTACGCCCTCGCTTGCCTTTCTAACTCTAATCTCTGCGAAGGAGAGTGAAAGATTAGGGATGACGGCGTAGCTGTAGCATGACGGCGACGGCAACAGTAATTTAAACAACCGTCGCAACCGTCAAAAAGCGGAAAGAAGCCCTGGGAACGAGGTTGCAACCGTCGCAGAATATTAATCCGGTCCTATCGCAAAAAATGATCAGAACAGAAGAAAGGATACTATGGGATAAACAAATAAAAATTTAAAGCAAATGAAAGCAAGTGGACATAGATAAACCTTTTTTTTGATAAGAATACGAACACGCAAAGATTGATGATTTATTTAATGATGATTACTACTTCAACAAAATAATGTATTTACCAAAAAGGGAGTTTCGTCACTGGCATCATCCGATATTGAGTTTGAATAAGTGGAAGTGACAAGTGAAAATGTGTAGTTATGTTTATACATTTGTATATCCTACCCATCCGATATTGTACTTATAATTTATGTTTTTGTATTTCCACTAAGTCGACGAGTTGAGAAGTTAAAAATCGGGAAGTTGGATAATTTTACGGCAACCAAATTTTTAAGCAATATATATATATATATATATATATATATTTTAGGAAATCAGGCTGGAAAGATAAAGGCGGATTTCCGCTAGGCGAATTCGTTCACACAATCCTAATTATGAAGCATTTATCTAAATATGAACGAAGCGTTGATGGTTAAAAGCGACTTCACCTGTGGATATATATATAATGGCATGTGAGGAAATTCAATGAAATATATATCGTTGATCTAGGAGGATTCTAGCGCGTGGATTGAACTCTTGAGTCTTGACTTAATAGTTTGCTTTATGGGAAATATTCACAGGACCAAAGAGCGCATCACCTTTATATGATTAAATAAAAAGATAAAACAAGATAATATCAAAATAAAATAAATCCCCCTGGTCATCTTGAGCATAACGGCGCCACGCTGGATAAATAGAAAACTTACGATATAACATAGAAACATGCACTCTTGCAAATAAAAACACGCCCAGAATATGAGCTCTGTTGTTCGGAACTTTCCTGAATAGCAACCGCATAATGATTTAGGGCTTGGTAGCGAATGAAGTTAAGAGATGGTGACACTGGCATTTTTTTTAGTGAAAGTTTCTTGTAAACATGGCAATCTTTCCTAGTAGTTAGATCTCTTCTCTTAAGTACAAATCTAATCATAAGCGTGGAAGTTAAAGAAGTTGGGAGTTAGAAGTTGTGAAGTTAGAAGTTTTACGGTCGCCGATATTTTCGTTCTATTTGTTTTAGCGTTCCAACTATCAACACGGGGGTAAAAATATATGTGTTTGTTTTATTTACAATTCGACCGAAGGAAATAAAATACAGGATATTCCGTTTCTTGGTTTATATCGCGGATAAATAAAATTTTGGTTATTATAACAATGTTATCATCCAAAACATCGGAAAGCATCTATAATATAAATTTGTGTAACCTCTCTATTATTTGATTACTGTTATTACCCCCTAACGAGGTTTTACTAAAAAAAACAAAAAAACATGCCAGTGTCACCCAACTTCATTCGTCATCAAGCCCTAAATTATTATGCGGTTGCTATTCTGGAAAGTTCCGAACAGAGCTCATATTCTGGAGCGTGTATTTTTTTCGCAAGAGTGCATGTTTCTTTATTATATCGTAAGTTTACTATTTATCCAGGGTGGCGCCGTTATGCCCAAGAGACAAGCTTTTTCAGGATTTATCTTATTTTGATGTTATCTTGTTTTATCTTTTTACTTAATCATACAAAGGTGATGCGTTCTTTGGTCCTATAGATATTTCCCATAAAGCAAACTAATAAGTCAAAAGTTCAATCCACGCATCCACGCTAGGATCCTCTTAGATCCACGATATACATTGCATTGAATTTCCTCACATGGCATGTAAATATAATACTAAATTATAATATATTCATTATAAAATATATCCGTGAAGAAGTCAGCACATTTATCACTTAAAGCGGATTTCCACAGGTGACGTCGCTTTCAACCAATGCTTCATGTTTAGATAAATACTTCATAATTAGGATCGTGTGAACAAATTCGCCTAGTGAAAATCCGCCTTTAACTTTCCAGTCTGAAACTTTCTTGCTTAAAAATTCGGTTGCCGTAAAATTATCCAACTTCCCAACTTCCCGACTTTTAACTTCCCAACTTCCCAAC
>JAULBZ010000729.1:0-27347 GCA_032360805.1 Neoturris breviconis
GAGGTGTCAGGTGACTCTGGTCCATAGAGACATTCAGGTTGCCGCCAGATCGGTTGGTTGCACTAGGTGCGTCTGGGTTTTGGACGTAGGCATGTGGAAAAGGAGCTAATCAAAGTGCACGAAAATAATCTCTTTATTTTTCTGAGTTGTTGCCTGTAGAACAACTAATTTTGTCAGTTTTATTTCGCCATGGTTGTGCAGGGTTTTGTTACAGATAGCTCGAAATGGAGGTTGATACGGAAAATTTACAGCGCGCCCCCAGACCTCCCAGCTGATGTTTTTAGGCATGCTCGCTTCGCTTGCTTTCCTTTTGGCCGGAACGAAAAATTACAGTGGTATGTCTGCATTTCACCCATTGGTTATTCTTTCTTTATTCAGCTGCAAAGATTATCTGAGCTGGAAGAGATGTTATCAGAACAAGATAATGCATTAGGAACTGCTTCTCAAAAGTATCATCGTGGACAACAAGAAATGAAAACTTTGAAAGGAGAAGCTGAAGATAATATTAAAGTATTACACAAACAATTAAAAGAGTAAGGTTGTTTATTTCCCATTTTTATGTATTTCTTGACTCCTTGATAGTTAATGACAGAACACAGGCTGTTTTGAAAAATTATTTTCAGGCCTTAAAATAATTGTCGGACTACCTTATTATTATTTTGGCTTTGAAGCTGGTGATACTTCATAGGTGATACCCATAGGTGCAGGGTGTTATCCACGGGTGATATCTAGCAATTATTTTCCGGCTTGATTTTGAGTTTTTTTAAGGTAGGTTTACATGATACGACATGATACGATTTTGGCTACCATCTTGAAAAATCTGTACTCTTTCCACAGGTTTTTCTAACGTGTATCTTCGATTTTTCAAGATGGTAGCCAAAATCGGCTTGATTATTTATAACGTGTAAATCTAGCTTTAAACAATCTATATAGTGAATATTTTACAAGCCATATAAACTTTTAGCTATCTAGGTATTTTGACCTGTAGAAAAGAGTACGGCTACTACATTAATACACAATTGATTTATATCGGTCTGTAGAAAAGAGTGCTGAGTCAACATCTCTGTCCTAAATGAATTTAGTGTAGATTTTATTTTTTGTATAAACTTAAAATATTTTTTTGATAATAACCGTTAATCCTTTGTGTCAAAATCAACTTTTTTGGTATAAATCCAACAAAAATGAAACTGCACAGAATGGTGTTATGTGAATTTGAACCCTATTACTCTAAAGTGCCCCTGGTATAAAGTGCCTTACCCAGACAAATAGTTCAGTGCGCTTATAAGAGGCCTGGTTTTTGTTCAGCCATAATGTAAAGATAAACACAAAACACGGTTACAATTTATTAGATTTATTACTTTTTCATCCTTATTCTCATTTTTATCAATATTTTCTATTGATTTCTATTGTCCTTTCGGTTTATATAGTCCTGAAACTTCCTGAAAATTCCTTTGTTTATACTCTCATGGCCCAGTCTTAGTAATAGACCAGCAACACATATCTGCAAGCTTTTGAGGTGTTCCTAGTGTTGTAACATTGTTATGTTGTTGTATTTTATCTCTGGAGGTTTAAATGATATTTTTAGACGGAAATCAGATGTTTTTTATCAAAAAAGTTGAAAGCGCACCTATATCTGGACGGCTTTTTCAGTCATGACACTTGTCAAAATCATGACTTTCTGTTTACTAGCACATGTGCTTTAAAGCAGGGTAATAGGGTACAATGAAACCATACCATACCAATCGTTCAACTCATTCTTCTTTGAAATTTCCGTCTTTACTGTTGATTTTGAACAGGTTTTTGCCTACTGGGTTTGTTCGATGTAAATCTGATATTTTCAGCGCTTATACATATTTTATTTATTATACTCCAAAATCACTTATTTTACAGAAAATCTTTGAAACAATCATGTATAAATGTTTTGTTTTTCATGAAATAACATTCAATTACATTTACAGGATGAAAGAAAAACATGTGTTGGAAGTAGCTTATTTAAAAAAATATATTGATGAAAAATCAAATGCTATAAAAGAGAAGGAACTAGAGGTAACAAAGCCATTCTTTTTGAATTTATAAATATCGGATTACCCTCAATTAGTGAACTCTCTCTCAATTTCGACAAAAATGTAAAAGCTCTCTTAGGCTTATAAATTTCTACTTCTGTATATAACCCAGTTACCACACAATAATATCAGTCAATTAATCAGTTACCATACAGGACTGACAGTGGTAAGATATTAGAGGACACGTATATAAATGCTGGTGGTGGGCCCAGTGTCCCTTTATGGCTGGTGTTGTGTAAAGAAAAATAAGGGGGATTGTATCCATTTGTACCTGGGGAAGATACAGAAATCTTTAGTCATAAAAAATGGGAAAGTTGATTTCCATTATGCAGAAAATTCTGTCCGAAAGGTAAAATAAGAATATCCTTAGTTCAAGTCATAGTACTAACTCCAAAAAGGTATTCAACTTTTACAATGGGTACAGCACTAAAGCGTGGTTTTATTGAAAATAGGGGTCAACTTATAGACCAAATCAACTTACTCACAATGCAATATAGTATTTTCAGTTATTGAATACTCACAATGCAATATAGTATTTTCAGTTATTGAATATCACAGGATTTTCAGGACTGCATTGCATGTCTGACGTTCCAACAAAAACCGAAAAAATTGACAGAGCTGAATGGTTCAATTTTTTATTTTTGCGTCCTGAGAGAGAAGCAAGATTCATGGGAAATCTAATGAATATGCATAGACCAAGCTAAACAAACGGAAGTCTATATCATTGCTGTTGAAACCTGGCAATTCCAGTTGCATTTGTTATTAATTCTTCAATTCCTAACATTTTAGATCGAAGTATTAAATCAAGAGCTTGAATCTGCTAAGGAAGCAAATGAAAGAGCTCCATCTAAAACTATGAAAAGCTTAGTTGAGCGCTTAAGAAATCAATTAGCAAAGAAAGAGAAGGAACAAAAGGTGTGTTTCTGTGAAGAATAGGTTGCGTGGAAATACGGTTGAACCTCTCAATAGCAAAACCTCTTCTCAAGTCTCAATCAAAACTGCTGGACATCACCATTGTTTTCCCCGTAGTTATAATTAGGTTTGCTTCTACACCTGTCTATGGCAGACCTTTTTAACTACCATCTTATTATAGCAGAAACCTTTTTTGATCTCACTTGTGTCTGCTATGTGATTGATTAAATGTATCTTTAAGAATATTTTGATATTTTTTAGGCATTGAGTCAAGCTTTATTTCAGATAAGATCTGATATGGTTACCACAGCAGAAGAAAATGTTCAGGTATTTTGGGGGGGTTTGTCTTTGTTGGTTTACGTATACGCTCTAGCAAGAAAAGCAGCAGTCTCGTATTGTGAATTGTAAAATACAAATCATAGGAAACAACTTTCAAAATTGTCTTGCTCCCTAATGGATAGATAATCTAAACGATGTGCTCACAATTTTAATGGTCAATAATCCTAATGTGCATCTTTCTATTTAGGCCTATACTAGAAAAATTGAAGGTGAAATTAGTGTTCAAAAACTCGTTGAAAAAGAAACATCTGAAATGACTAATCGTATTGAAGATTTACAATCAAGAATGGAAAAAATGAAAAAAGAATTAAAAAAGAAAAAAGAAAATGAATCCTCTATGAATGCTGATATGGATAGTTTTAAAAAGGTTTGATATACGAAATTAAAAACGAATTAGCTTAAGGCTACAAAGCCCTCCTCCACAGTGATTGTTCAATCTCGATGAAGGCAGAGATTGTTTGAAAAACCAACCCTGTCTCCTTCCTTCCGCACAAATTCTCATAAGCATTCCATACAGGGAGAGTAGAAACAGGGAAAACATTACACTCTAGTCATTGCATGTAATTAAGCTTTTCGACTGTTTATTATTCCTGTGACTATGATTTGTTTATTTCATGAAGCATGGTTGCTAACGAGTAAAGTTTTACACTACATAAATAACATTGAAAAGGAGTTTCAGATGATTGTTATACTTGCAGAAATGACAAAATCAAGCAACGAGATAAAAATGGTCACATTGGGTCGCTTTATTAATTTTATCATTTTGCGTTTTATTTTGATATTTCAACCATCTCATGTTAAAGGTGAATATGTATAGTGTATTCTGTTTTTCTAGACCTCTTCTGGAAAATTCATTCATTACATAGCATGTTCGTCAACATAATTGGCAGTCCTTTTTAATAAAACTTCCTGGAACACGTTTGGATAAGTGCCACTTTGCTTCTATACTAAACACAGCAGACCTACCACTGTCCCAGAACGAGCAATATTACTTGAATTACGAAGATATTTAGCGCCATATTTTTATTCATATAACATATGATCCCATGTTTACTGTCGTGCAATATGCTGTAATTTTTATGTGTTTTAAAGTTTGGCCATGCAAATCCTCTAGATCTTTGACTAGACGTATAAAATAGCAATTTTTTAAGTTTATTCAAATTTCCTCTTATAAAAAATATAATATGAACATTTTTTTCAGTTTTGTTTGTTTTACAACAGTACAATAATAGTTTGAATAAGATCAAGAATCTCCACCGCAAAGGATATTATTTGTAACTTAGAAAAATACCTCAGATTGTTACCAACACTCCATGAAGGAGAGCGTGAGGCTGAATTACGGCTATGCTACTACTACTACTACTACTATGCACTTTTGTTTCATTGGATTTGCTCTCCATGATTGATTTTAGTCTATGTAGTGTAATCTAGGCTTTAATTATGGCAAAATTGTTTGGCCGGCCAGTGCATTCTATCTTATCTGTTTATGTCTGATGTTCTATCATTTTGCTCTTCATGACACTGTAACATACATTGAAAGTGAGATTGTTTATGCATGGATGCGTCTAGTTTGTTCTTATTTTGACCACTGGAACATTACATATGCTGTTGAAATAGATTGCTATCAGCAATTTTCAAATGCTGACAAAAATATTTTGTTTTATATTCTAATGATTATTGTCAAAGTTGCGCAATTGGCTGGTGATGTTTGCAGCAATATTAATTATCGATAGAAACAATGAAAACATCGAATGGTTTGATACTTTTAACTCACTCAGAAAAATAAGTAGATACATAACATATTTTTATATAATGTTAAACCATCGGTTATAGGAAATTCAAAGAAAAGATATGGCTCTCAAAGAAATGGCTTTAGAATTAAAAGAAAGAGAGGAATTCCAAAGTAAATATGAAAAGTTGAAGACAGAAAACAAAAAGGTAAATACACACTTCAAAATAACTGTCAGACAACAGATGGAGGAGTGTTTTTGAGTATAGAATTCAGCCTTGCAGCTCAAAACCACTCCTTCACAGGTGATGTCCAACAGTTATTTTGAGGCTTGTAATAGTGAAAATGCATTTTAATATAGCCACAACACTAAGTGCAACAAACTCAACAAGTAATCACGGAGCAAATGATCAATGTGGAGGAGAGATTTTGCAGCATATGTTCAAAACATCGCTCCTCCACAGTGATTATTTGTTCTTATTTTATTTAGCATCAATTGATTTTATTTACTCTTATTTGGATCAATGAGGCTATGTACTGATTATTTGTTCTTACTTTGATGCTGATGATATTCAACTTTTAGCTGATTTCAAAAAGTGAAGAAAATATTCAACCCGTTCAGGAAAGTGTTGTCCATAGTGTTAGTGGTATTGATATGACTGATTTAGATGACAAACCAGTAAAAGAAACAAAGGTATCATTTTATCAATGATCATAGGACATACTATAAAATGCCATGTGCCCATGGGCTTGTAATCAGTGACAAACATAATCACATCGAATGAATAGCAACCAGGCACTGAAACTTGTATATTTATTAGAATAAACCTTTTAGGTGACAATTAAGAAATTCCGTTGACACTCTTCAGGAATTGTAAACATCACAGTTTTTGCAAAAACGTTTTCAATTTTGTTAACTCAGGGCTGAGTATTGGCGAAAAAGGGATTTTTTCAAAAGTGGAGACTTTTTTTGAATTTGCCGGTTCCTAATGGCCTCTTGCCTTTGGATCTAATGACCAACTGCCTGTTGCGGGGGTCGTGGCCTACTGCCTGATTGCCTATGGATCTAATGGCCTCTGTCCGACTGTGAAAAAGTTTTCGCTTGCGAACCTAGGGTCTACAGCACCCGACTCCGCAACCTTGAAAATATTGATTTCACTGTTTATAAGGATTTGACCAGAGTTACTTTTGGACCATAAATCTTTTTTGGCAGCCATTTTGTATTTTGGGGAAACTCCCTCAATATTTTGAGATGGTAAGGGCTATTTTTTTATAAAATGATTTTTAACATTTCAAGAATTGAAGTCTTCATTTAGATTTTGAGAAGCTTCCTTCTTCAATTTTTAAAAATCTAAATGAGGACATTAGAAAGTACTCACAAATATTTATTATCTATAAATGTAATGTTTTTAATAAATATGTATTTAATTGCAGTAATTTACTGGTGGAAACAGAATTTTATTTTTAACAGATGATGGAAACCACCTTTTATTAGAATACGGCTAAAAGAATTAAATTATTTAGTGTATTCATAATGTGTGTATCCAATTCATATCTAGCGCAATAAAATATTTTATAAGTTAACTAAATTCATATCCACTGTGAAGGAGTGAACTTTGAGCATTTCTTCATGCTATGATATGAAATTTCACTACTCTCCTCCACAGTGATTTGACTTGAAAAAGGTGTTCTAATTGTTTATTTGACCTGAAACTGTGTCAAATTAATAAAGACATGAAATTCTAATGTCATGCAAAATTTGGGTGTTTATCTTCTTGATATGAAATTTCATTACTCTTCTTCATAGTGACTTGACAACTGTTTATTTGACCTGAAACTTCTTAACTTAATAAAAACAAATTTCAAACATTATACTGTGTGTATGCAAATCATATTTTTGTGCTTAGGTTTAACTTTCACTTTGTTATTGGGCTACTTTCAATACCCTTTGATTATGAAATTACAATGGATTGGTTCATTCTTTACGAACACACTAATCAATTTCAAGATCATTGAACCTTCCCATTGATTGAGAATACAATTACAATAATATTTCTTTGTCAAACTAGACAAAGGAGGAAGTGATCAGATGGGAAGAAAGTAAAAAATGGCAAAAGAAGGTCGAAACCTTACGAACCAAATTTAAAGAGAAATGCGATGAATGTTCTCAACTACAAAAAACAAATAATATGTTACGCGAAGGTTTGTCAAGGCAAGAGAAGGATAAGTTAGCAGTGCAAAATAGACTGAAAAGGTATATAACTTGTTGTAATTCCTATGTAAAGTTCCAACATTAGTTATGAAGAATATATGAGAAGAACATTATAACAGTGCTTAGCATAAGAGTAAATAAATCACTATGGAGGAGGAATTTTTCAGGCTATACAGCCTGATGCTTTACTCAAAAATAACTCCCCCACAGTGATGTTCTTATTTAAAGCAGTGAACTTGTTTTTATTTAGTTTATCAAAAGGTGGATCGTCAATTGACCACCAAGGTGTATCATTACATCATGAAGATCTTATAGCTGGTTTAAAACAAAAAATATTTTCACTGGAAGATGAAGTATGTAAACAATTCAGTGGTTGAGATAAGAGTAAATAATTACTGTGGAGAAGAGCATTTTGAACATAACTTCAGGCTGCAAAACCTGAAACTTGTAGACAGTGCTTATTTACTCTAATCTCAACCACTGAATTGTTTCTTTCACTAGATTTCCTGTTGCTGTGTTCTGACACTGTAGTTCATTTGGTTTTCTTTGGTCACAGGACCCAAAAGTTTGGTTCATTTCGCATTCAAAGCTCAGTATATGACATTTTTACTTTTGGTTATAATGCATCTTATTTAACCCTATTAGGCCCAGACCTTTTAGGGCTCTGAGAGCCTAGGGAGGGGTATATGACCCCCCTTCCCCTCCATAAAATATTCAGCCGTTCAGATTTTAAATTTACACCAGAAGTTCTTCAAACTATAAACTAAATACATGTTTATATCTGTCCACTACCTCAGGCTTTCTACATTGCCTCAATTTCTAGGACTTGAGAATCTACACCAAAGGTCTTCAAACTATAAACTACATTTTAGTATAAAAATAATTAGCAGGTGCCCTATTGTTTCATAATTAGGACGTCATAGCTTATCTTGGGTATGGAAATTAATTTTTGTACGAGTAAAATGTTTTGATACAAAAACTTGTCACAAGTACCTTTTTTATGTAAAATAACCATCCGAAATAGATTCAGCATAAAATTGTGATTTCAAAAGTGTGCCATATGTCATATTTAAAAAAATAAAAATATACCGTTTTTTGGAAATCATCGTAATGCCGCAGATGAGCAAATTAATTTTTTAAAACATTTTTGGGATTTTTTTCCTAATTAAAAGTTAGGAAAAGTCTGAAAGTTTGAGCATCATTTTTATTTAAAAAGTTAGGCACAATTTAATAGGCCTAATAGAGTTAAGGCAGGTCACTTTGAACCAATGTATTGGCTTCATTTAGAATTTGTGCAAACGAATTTGCCTAGTAGAGTTCTACCTTTATGCAAATGATTTGATTTTGTTGTATTACTAGAGAAAATGTTATGATATCTGCAGATCTAATACTATCATTTGAAAATAATTTATTCTTGTTATAGAACAACGATCTTACAAGAAAACTGAATTTAGATAGAGAGAACGAAATACAGGTAAAATCATTGCCTATCTGATAAATTAGTGATGCTCTCTCAAAAATAACTGTTGGTTATCACAGTCATATGCCAGTATCTTTGAATTTTCAAAAACACTCCTCTGCAGGGGATTTTTTAATATCTGCTCAAAATATGTTTTTAAATAGTTTTTACTAACACATGACTGACTCAGCAACTCTTCATATTTATCCTCATATTTAACTAGATGTAGAGGTGTTCATGGAGTTAGGAATTAAGTCTCATTTGCTGTTGTCTAAAAACTAAAGTTTCAATTTAAATAATGTGAAAGTTATTATTGCTTTTTAGGAACTTCGCATTAAAAATAGTCAACTTAATGAATCTGTGCATGCATTAGAGTCTGAACTAGCAAGACAACAGGTGAGAGAAAATAATGAGGCCATCCATAGTAATTATTTATATACCTTTCCATGTAAGTTATCACAAGTCGAAATAAATATATGCAATTATCTTAAGGATCTCTTCTCTGCTTATTTATCCTTGTAATTCTTCGCGGTGATAGTTTTTCTCTCTTTTCAAGCCTTCTAATCACAACTTGAATATTATTTTTTCACAGAGAGAAAATGATCCTGATGGATATGACTGGAGCGTGCACAGGGAACAAAAATTACAAAAGGAAATGCTAGATATCAGAAAGGTTGTTTATTTGTCTTTATTTTTTACTAACATGTCTTGAAATTGGTTAAAGAAACTTAATTTGCTGCCCAGTTTTGTACATGATGCCAGTGAAGAAAATATGTTTATCCTAACAGTTCCTTACTTATTGTTTTGTTGGTTATTTTAAGGAAAACATGGAGCTAAGATTTGAAAATGAACAAGCTAATAAAGATACCCCTCGACTAAAGGTAATTATATTTTAGAATCTCATTCTTTGGATGATAATAAATACATGTATATATCTGTCCACTACCAGGCTTTTTTACATTGCCTCAATTTCCAGGACTTGAGTATTACAGATTTTGGTTATTCATTATTTTTCTCAGATCAAGAAAAATATAACAAAGTTAAAAAGACATTGGTGATCAGCTTGGTACATAATGAAAAACTATTAAAACCTTCTTTTTTAAGTTAAGGGTTTCCGATTTACAAGAATATGTTGAGATATTGAAGAATGAAATGGAATCATTAAAAAAGAAAGAAAAACATAGAAAAGTAAGTATGCTTTGTTATACTCTTTTTTTAAGTGATTTGTTTGGACTTGTTGCTATGACATAACTAAAAGAGTGATGATCATTGTCGTTTTCTCATATCAAAATAAGTTCTTTTCTTGATCAGTGGTCGAAATAAGAAACAATCACTGTGGAGGAGTTAATTTTGAGCATAGCTTCAGGCTATTAGTGACTATATGCTCTGATTTCGAACACTGAATCTGTAGAAAAGAGTATCTGTATTACTAGTAAATATATTGTGTACTAGACAAAGTATTCATCAAATGTAACAAAATGTATTATATTTTTTTCTTTATAGTTTTGTTGAAAGTTTTTTTTACCACCTGTCAAAAATATGGTATTATTAATTATCGCTAGTAAACAAAAGAAAATTGTTTCAAAATAATCCTAGATAAATTGTAGGAAGAGTTATAAAATTTCAATTCAATGATTTTGACCGGTGACTGACCATTGTATACAGGTTTTTTCCCAGGCCTTATTTCCCGTTTGGACCAATTTGCACTTTTGTCATGTCATGGCTAACTCTAAAACTATAATGAACAATAATGGAACCTATTTCATCTCAAACATTGTGTAGCAATTTTGCAGCATGTTTGTTTTCGAAGTGTACCATAGAAAAAATAGCCCATGACGCTGGGAACCTGACTCTGGTACTCTGACCCAGGACCCTGGTCAGTATATAAAAAAGAAATTGAGATCCTTGTGGATGGGGAGCTTGGACCCAATTTCTACTTAATGACGTTTAATGACGAAATTTCATTCTAAACCTTCCTGCAGTTTTGAAATGCCGGCGTATGCATCCATCCATCCACACAGAATTCCACGGTTGTGTATTAATATAATAAATACACAGCAGATTCTTCAACCAATAAAACATAGTACAGTAAAAGCATGTATTGTTATGAAGCATATAGTCTAGCCTATATATATATATATGTCTTCATTTAAAAATACACAATTTCTTTGAAACATTAAAAACAAATAGTTTATTTATTAGGATATAACAAGAATATTCTCTCTTTTATTGGTGTATACAATACTGCCATGTATATAATGTGTGTATGCAAATCATATTTATGCGCTAGGTTTAACTTTCACTCAGTTTGGCAGGTTACTTTCAAGTTTTGCTTTTGTAGTCTTCTAATGTTTTTTGCTGGAACGTCTAATCCTCAAAAGAACTACCAAAAATCACCTGTGGTGAAGTGTTTTTTAGTGCAGTTTTCTGCTGCAAAAACAGTTATTTTGTGGCTATCATCTATATTTGTCATCTCTTTCTTGGCCTCTTTTAATTCTTCCCAAATACTTTTTACATTGTTATGTGAATAATGTTTGATATTCTCATAATTTGTTTGCAACCTTATTTACCAAAGAAACCAATCCATTGCAATCTTGTTGATATAACACCCTTTTTTAAATTTGATCAAATTTCTTTAAACTAATTTGAGATGATCCCTTCAGTATATCTGAGGTCTGAAGTTGCTCAAATTAAAATAAATCAACAGTTCCTTCTAGACGAAAAACAAAATAATAATAATAATAATGCATTTATCGAAGTTACTAACATGCAAGAATGTAGTTGTCCAGAATCTCGGTCTCCAATCGTACACATCTATAATGAGAATTATGAATAAACTAGAAGCTGATAAGATATCATTTTTACGCAAGGAAATAAAAAGTGAACCATGTGACACATTGCTCATATGTCAACATTATCCTGTTTATACTGTTGGAATAAGAAATAAAGACTACATGGATGAATCGATCATTGAAAAATTGAAAAATTTAAATAGTGAGTTTCAGTATACTAATAGAGGTGGATTAATTACTTTTCATGGGCCTGGTCAACTAGTCTGTTATCCAGTTATAAACCTAAAACACTTCAATCCAAGTATACGATACTACATAAATCAGTTGGAAGATGTATTAATTCAAACATGCAATGATTTCAACATTGATGCCCATAGAACAGAACATGTTGGGATATGGGTTGGAGACGATAAGATTGCTGCTATAGGTGTACATTGTAGACGATACATTACTAGCCATGGAATAGCATTAAACTGTAATGTTGATTTGTCTTGGTTTGATCATATCATACCATGTGGTATTCCTGATAAAAATGTGACATCTATAAGTAAGGAGATATCGAAGAATGTCAGTGTGAAAGACACTATACAAACGTTTGTAAATAATTTTGAGCAAGTTTTTTCTTGCAGTGTTGTAAAATAAATAGCAGTTTCCCAGTGGACAAAGTTTAAAGCAAAGACAATGTGGTTTAGCGTCTTTACTGCTTTTTGTCCACTGAGTTGTTTAGAATTATAATATTATCTGATTTAACTACTGTTTGTGTTTACTTGCGTGTTTATGTTCAATTGTTTTCTGCATTGTTGTGTCTGCAGTTGTTGAGAGTACATAGCAGTACTTAAGATAAGGGCAAATACTCACTGTGGAGGAGGGAAGCTATACTCAAAAATCACTCCTCCACAGTTATTGTTAGCTCTTATTTTAAAGCATTAATACAGATTAGCTTCTTCATTCTAAAGCAACCATGTTTATCTCAATCTGTTGAATGGAAATATGCGTGGTGCATCTTAAGATTTCCGTTGCCTTCTATTTCAGGCAAGCAAGCGTAAAGTTTCACCCGTCCGATGAAAATATCAGTTGCCTAAACAAAATCTTCGAAATTGCCTAGCTGAGCTATGCCGATGTCTTTTAGAAATGAAGGCTGGGGATGTCGCACTGGCCGAGTGTACACTCGTGAACCCCGAACACGAGACAATTAAACTTTGCCTTCACAAACATAAAGACAAATATTTTAAGCCTTAAAGATAATCGTTTAGCAAAAGTAGCGATTACGTGCCTAGGCAAAAGAAAATGCTGACTATCAGCAGTCGTTTTAAAAAGTTTTAATATTCTTGGCATAACTGACTAAAATATACATCTTGTACATTTGGTTCGAATCTGTTAAGAAATGCTGACCGCGAGTATCACAACATTCGAATAACATTTCAAAACATTCGAATAAGCGTGTGTGTGAATTGACACCACTGAAATACGGTAGATTACTTATGCTGAATGATTATCTTAAATATTATTACGTTTTGTGGTACAAATTATGATAGACACTATTTTTTGTTTGGAAGAGTAAACTAAATTTCTTCGAACTCACTTGCCCGAATCAACTTTAACCCGTCACTGGCGTTTGGGCAAGCATTAAGATATGCCAAATGAATGCTATAAAATCTGCCATAATGGAAGCCTATTTACATAATATACTTTCCATTTTTAGCCCACCAATAAAGTTTGGATGGGCTATTGCTATCACTTGCGGCGGCGGCGGCCCACTTGTCTTAATAGAGCATGTTCCTGAAGTGATATATGGAAATTGATTTTTTTTCGTCCACTCGGTCCCGAGTTTTGGGCAAAAAGGGTCCGAATTGAGTTTTTTGTCCAATAGGCAATATTACGAGATCGCTAGCCAAATTGTTTTCAATTATGTCAATTTGGGACCAAGTATCAGTGAAAATGGAGACTGAAATTGAGAATCTTTGATTTACATTCACCAAAATAATCAATTTATGATTTTTGTTGACATAGAAATTATTTCATCAAAATGATTTACTCATGATGATTTTTTCATGATTGTTGTTGACTTGGAAATTTTTTGAATTCGGTTTATAAGGATTTGAATATTTTTTGACATTTTAATTTTCTATGTGACTTTGACCATGAACCTTTTTTGGCAGACATTTTGTATGTTGGGGAAGCTTCTTCCTCAATTTTTTCAGATGATAAATGATGTCTTTTATAGAAATAATTTTTAAAATTTTAAGAATTGAAGTCTCCATTTTGATTTCGGAAAGTTTCAACAATTCAAGCAAGAGGAAAAGTGAAGACTTAAAATTATTTTTGACATGTTAATTTCATATGAGGACACAGACGCTTCTTCTTCAATTTTTAGAGATATAAAATATATCAATGATAGATTACTAGACTATAACACAGTCCATTTTTATTTTATGTACGGTCAGACCTGGGTAAGATGACCTCTCTGGGGACCTTAGAAAAGTGGTTTTTTTAGACAAGTAGTAGTGAATGACCAGAAAATGCATTATTGGGAGGGCCAGAAAATGGTCACAGAGGTGGTTTTTTTAGAGGGGCTCATTTTAGCCTTTTTGACTGTATACATAATACTATGATGTATAATGTATATATGCAAATTAAATTTATATGCTTTGTCAAGCTTTTACTCCATTTGGTCAGCTACTTTTAACACTGTACCTTTGATTGAGCATAACTTCAGGCTACGAAGTCTGAAGGTATGCTCAAAATCCCTCCCCCACAGTGATTATTTACTCTTATTTTGACCAATGTCTGTAAGAATAGTATCAAGAAATAATCGACATGTTTATTAAGTCAACATATCATAAAAATTACTCCTCCACAGTGATATTTGGTCCTGATCTATATCGAATATTAAAATTATACTTTAGGCAACAACAACACCATTGGTGCGTTATGTTTTTGACACGTTCTTTAAAGGTCAGTTAGATTTAAAACTTTCTAACGCGAAACGAAAGCGTCGCTGTGGTGTCTGTGAAGTTTGTCAACAAGGTGATTGTGGAAAATGCAGAGCATGCAAGGACATGGTAAAGTTTGGTGGGACCGGTAGAGCAAAGCAATGTTGTTTAAATAGAAGGTAACATAGTATTTCCTTACTGATATCCAAATAGATTGGAAAATATTGTATTTTCTATTTCTGAACATGTTGATGTTGAAGTCTCTAAACGCTGTATGCTGAAATACTGACTGGGAAAATGCAGTAGCTACATATTTTTTGCAAAAGTCATTGATTCCTTTATCTGTTTTACGTCATGTTTCAGATACAAACACAAATCTATTATCGATAATAGTCTCAAATAATCTCCTGAAACAGACATGACCGGGAAAGCAAAAATATGTCACTACTTCTTATGGACAAACATTTGTGCACATTCTAGTTCATTGTGTTTGAGGGGTTTTGTAATGTTACTCTTTACATTGGTCTTTTTATTACATCAAGTTGATATAGTGATATATTTTGTTTACATTGGTCTTGAATTTAAAAATTATCAATTTCGGATCCTCTTTAGGGACCGTCAGTAAAATAAAATCTACAGAGGAGAGTGTGTGTCAATGATCTTGCAATGGATTGGTTTCTTCGTACTGAAGAAACCAATCCATACCAAGCTCATTGACCTAACATACTTTTGCACAGGTTCATTTTTGTTGAATTTTGTCAATTTGAGTTGATTTAATCATAACAAAAAAAGTTGGTTTTGGAGTGAAATTTTGAGATGATCTCTTAATTCACTAACAATCTTATATATTTTATTAAGGTGTCCCAACTTGGCAGTTCAAGAAGCTGATGAGAATGCTGAAAGCCAAGATGAAGATGCTGACCCTATAATGGTAATTAAAATTTACAATTTGATATTTGATATAGTAATCATCATCTGTACTGTGCAACTACTAATTCTGTTGAATTTAATTTTAAAAGCAGTCTCTTGGTGTACTTTATTTCTTCAAAGCCCAGGTCACCACTGTGCCTGTGTTGCTTCATTTATATAACCTTTGTATGTAGTGTGTACTTTAGATAATTTTGTCATTCTGTAAGTGTGTGTTTTTGCTGCAATTTCTGAATTGTCTTGGATTACAGTCTCTTTTCTCTTCAGATGTCACCATTGAAAGATGATAAATCACCGAAGATGTCAAGAAAAGGTCGGGAGAAAATTGTTAAGGTATGGAATTAATATACTATATTTTAAAATATTCACTGTGGAGGGGTAGTGGTTTGAGCATGCTAAAATCCCTCCTCAGTGGTTCTTTACTCTTATTACGACCACTGATCCTAAAGTCAGCAGTTAATTGTGTTCTCTCTAGAGTTTGTTTACACCCTTGTTCAAGCATTTTCTTACTCTAATATACTCTAATAATACTCTAGTCTCTTTTTAGTTACTAGCTTAAAAACTACTCTGACACATTATTCATTCAGTAAATGATGTATGTCCACAGTTGTAAGGTGACAGCTTGTTATTAAACTACTTGCCTGAAATTTTGCTCGAAATTCCTCTTCCACAGTGTTAATTTGCTCTTATTTCGACCACTGCCATCTCTTTTGAGACAATCTATATCATTGATAAAATTTAGACCAAAGTCAAGTGGGCATGTGAACCTCATATAGAAAAGAAAAACAAGAAAATGTATAAAAGTGTGTTGGTTAATGGCCAACAGGTTAGTATATGTAAAATAATTGTTATATGAGTTATGAACAAAAGGTAGTTAAAACCGGTACCGTAATTCTTCAAATAAGCGCTGCCCCTCGGATAATAATCATCACCCTCGAATAAGTGGCACACTTCTATGGAAAATAATTTAATAAGCGCTGCCCCTCAAATAATCATCACCCTCGAATAAGTGGCACAATTTTATGTAAAATAATTTAATAAGCGCTGCTTCTCAAATAATCAGCACCCTCGAATAAGTGGCACACTTTTATGGAAAATAATTTAATAAGCTTCCTTGTTCAAGTTTGAAATAAATATTAGCGTTATTCACTTTAGGGTCATAAAGCATTTATTTCTACCATGAGTATAAGTTGATTTTTATAATTTTTAACATTAATTATTCTCAATGTGAATTAGAAATATAATGACAATACACAATTCAACAAAGGAAGACTATTTTAATAAGAGGAACTTCTAATTATGCTAATTCAGCACAATCTGCACATTTTTATAGATTTTATGATGTCATAATGATGCTTTTGCTGAATTAGCGTAATTAGAAGTTTAAGCTCTGATTTTCTGGATTTTTATTGGTTTTTAGCCTATGATGTCATTATTTTGTAAGCAATAACTTTATTTTTGTCAATTTTTTTTCAAATTTAAATTTCTCTAGATTAGAAAAGTAAAACTATCAAGACGCGTAAATGAAGCTATCCTTTTGACATTAAAAAACAGTACATTTTGCTGCCAAAAATGCGCCTTAACCTATGCTGGGCTTTTAGGGACTCCTCAAAGCTGGGGGGACCCCCCCTCCTCTATAACTTTGAACGACTAATATGATTGAGATGAAACTTTATAGAGTTAGAGCCTACCACAAAATGAACAAAACCATACCAAATGTTTTTTTACTGATGTCAGCATTTTTTTGATGACGTCATCACAATTAATTTTAAATGGCTCATTTACTTTAGAAACTGTAAAACAGATTAGTCACACGACTAAACTTCTCAGAATTATTTATTTTGTGATTTTAACTTCAGCAAGTTTCATAAAATTAGCATTACTTTAACACAAGTTATAATGTTTTAGCAACCTATGAGTGGTCATTTTTGGCACATACTCTGAAGCTACAGTAGTCCCAAATGCAAGTACCAAGATTCTAAGATCCTAAACTCTATGATATAGAAATAAATACTAATAGTTTAAAATCAAGACCTGATAAGTTTTATGAATGAAAAATTTAAAAACCTTATTGCATTGATGTTTAAATTATACCTAGAACTAATTCAGCAGGAAAACAAATAAGAAATACACCCAGTGGGAAAAAACTTGTTCAAAGTCTACAGTAAAGATGCTATAACAATGTCGTTTGATGTTCTTCTAGTGTCTTTACTGCTAACTTTGAACAAGTTTTTGACCACTGGAAAATTTACTGCAGATGAGTGATTTTGACTTGATTTTGATTTTGATTATAACAAATTAGACTTTTAAAAGACTGGAGCCATGAATAAATCTCACTACTCCAAAGTAATTATTTATTCTTATTAAGTAGTAAACCATATGTCCATAAGATCATAATTTAAAATAAACAAAAATTATGATGTCATAAATACTATCAGTTTCTAAAGTTTTAATTTTTTTTTAATTGTTTTTGTAAATAGATACGAAACTATAGGTTCTAGCCATTTAACGGCATAATAATAATGATAATATCTTACAAACACATAAAGAGAATTATCAATAAGGATTGAATTAAAACATAATAAGTGCACTGGACAAGAACTTTGTAAATTCGTATGAGAAATTGAACAGTAAGCAGTTAGAAAATATGATTGAGATATATATTCTTTATAGTGTTCTGTATTTTACAAGTGTGACAGGTACATCGTTTATTCACGTGTATAGAAATGATGCCGGAGATAATTTTAATGGGTTGAAATGTAATGTGGCTAATCAGTCTCAAAATGGTTGTAAATGTCGTGGAAATGAAACATTTTATATATCAAAACACTCATCAAGACAATGTTATGAAAAGGTGAACATAACATACAATGAAGGTAAACAAAAGTTTACAGAATTTTCTTACGTTATCATAGTTCATCACTTAAATTGCATCAATATTGACCCGAAATGAGGTGTTTCTGGTTGCAGCATATGTGATTCGATAAGCTAATAGGGGAAGGTGTAGTGACCCTTCATTAGAACTTTGATGTAAAAAGACAGAGAGAGTTATAGCTATTTTATAATTTCAATAATGATTCCTGGTTAAGAAACCAAATACCTCAGAAAACAATTTTCATTCAAAAAGCCAAATAAATTTTAAGAAAAGTCATAAAGTTTTGGTTAAAACGCTTTAGCACAAAATAGATTATTAAGGGTTGAATATGCTAGAGACCATTATAATAGTAAATAAGGTAAAGATGATAGCCCTTTAGAAACATGTCTAACAAGAAAAATGGAGCTCTACCACCACAAATGCAACCAAGTGATAGCAATATCCAATTCAGGCATTGCTTGGTGGGCTAAAAATGAGAAAAATAATATTTTATTGCTGTTAGCTCATGAGAATACACGTTTTCTAATAAATGTGTAGTAAATTAAACAACAGGGCGACAATAACAGTGATCAGAGTACAAACAAGTCATTTTTGACCACAGTTTTAGGATTTATTAACTGTACCACTCTAGTTGCAGACTTAGGGGCTGTTTACATGGAACATCCGATATGAACTTTTACCGGCATGAAACTCATACCGGCATAAGAATATTTTATTTTACATGAATGATTTTATGTCGCTTATTAAAAATAATTGATCAATTTATTAAAAGAAAAATATAATTTGGACATGAACACTTTAGAACAAAGACACAATCATTTTCATATCGGTTCGTTCTATTTACATTTAAATCTCATACAGGTACGAAATCTGATAGCTATCTGCTAGACAGGTATGAGATTTGTACCAGTATGAGTTCCATATTGCCTGTAGAATGTAAACACTTGTAAAGATTCGGGTAGAGACCGGTATGAAATAAAGTGATTTTCATACCGTCATGAACTCATACCGTCACAAGATTTGTTCATGTAAACAGCTCCTAAGGCTGTATCCACACTAAAATGATTTCGGCACGTTTTCTCTGAAAAAACTAAAAATATTCTCTTCCACATGCTAATCGATTTTGGTTCAATGCAATGGAAATCTTTAACAATGCAATGGTTTCTCCAAAGAACATTTTCAAAATTTTCACGAAACACGGAACACACAGACCATGGTAACTGCAAAAACAAAAACCAAATTGCAACAATATGGTTTTAGTGTGGATGCAGCCGAAATGTTCATTTGTTGCATTTATAATAAATCTTAAGGATTTTTTATAATAAGTAATGGAAAACCAAAAAACATAGAACACAAAGTTTCATTGTTGTTTGTTGATGTTCACCAAGGTATTATTTCACAAATTAAGTGATTTCTATAGTTTTAACAGTGTTTGCAATAAGAACAAATATTCACTATGGAGGAGAGATTTTTGAGCATTGGTTCAGGCTTTCTAGCCTGATGCAATAACTCCTCCACAGTGATTATTTGCTCTTATTTAAAATATGTTGTATTATGTTTACTTTAAAACAAACCGTGATGAAAAAATCTCTTTACCTAGATACAAAAAGCTACCCATTTCAGAATATATGCAAACGTTGCATCAATGTACCTTTAAACTGCAACACCGTTAAACAACTTCCACGTATCAAAGAATGGAATTATAATGTAGAAAACAATGAAGCGGTTTGGATAGATAGAAATGATTTGTTTAAATCATTCTATAGACTTGGCATAGGAAAATTTAAAAAAGTCAATATGGTAAGATGATATCAATCGTTGTGGAAGAGTGATCTTTGAGCATAGCTTCAGGTTTCACAGTGATTATTTACTCTTACTTCAATCACTGATTAATTCTTTTCCATTATTTAGTTGTTTTTCTCTTACTAGTAATAAATGTATAAATGTCATGTAGCGAAACCTACAAAGCCTGAAGCTATGCTCAAAAATACATTCTCCACAGCGTTTATTTAATCTTATACTAACCACTATAATCAGGGATATAGAACTTGAGTTGAAGTTTATAAGCATTCCAAGAGTTTTGTGTCCCTTTTTATCATTTTGTGTCCACTGGGTAAGATGTTTAATAGCTAGTATTTTAGTATGATTTATTATTTAGTTATAAGCATTAATCTTACCATAGGTATTGAGCAACATGAGCTTTTGGGAAGGACGTCTCATTCAAATTCAATATAAATGCAAAAGTGGTGTTAAAAAAATTGCACTATTAAAATTTAATGGCAATCGAACATGTAAGTAATGAGAACTTATAGAGTTTATATGATCCTTACCAACTGGCAAAAACCTGTTCAAAGTCAGAAAAATAACGTTAGAACAACGTTCTGTGAACGTTATTCTAACGTTATTTTGCTGACTTTGAACAGGTTTTTACATTAATGTAAATAAACTAAAATTGTATAATTTTCAACAAAGAAATCAACCAATGAAAAGATCATCATTGCAAGTCTCAATATAATTGTTGGACAATACCTGTGGAGGAGTGTCTTTGAGTACAGTTTTGCAGCTGAAAACTGGACTCAAAAAACACTCCTCCATGATGCTCCATGATGTGCAACCGTCATTTCGAGGCTTGTCATTACTTTTCTCTATAAAAAGTACATAACATTCAAGCAACTGACTATTTTATTGTTTATTAATATTAGTAAAGGTTATAAGTTTCATCATCCAATGAAATATGTTTTTAAATGAGCATCCCCTCTTCCCCCATTCCTCAGTAAGTACCCCAGGGTGCTAAAACACAGACAAAATAACATTCTGGGGTAATTTACCGCCAATGCAAACGAACACAATGAAACTAAATACAGTCGGAAATAATGGTAGTTTATTTATCTTCTAGCATCCATATTAGAAAATACTAAAGGCATCATGTAAATTATGATGGGAGTAAAATGGACTAAATTAAATTTAGACAAATAAGGCTGATTCTAATTAGGTAAAAGCCAAAATAAAAATTCCATTAGTTTGACGCCCGCCTTTAGATCAATTTTTTCATTTTTAGTTTACGAGACATCTGATCTTCGACTCAGTAAGCGATCATTCATTTATTTATTTTTTATAGATCTCTTATCACAAGATAAAGATGAAAACGTCAAACCAATAAAATCCTCATCTTTAAACAAAAAGTTGTTGATTATAATTGTTGCATGTGTTGTTGTAGTTTTGATTGGTTTGGCTATAATCATTCTTGTACACAAAAGAAGGTAACATTTAACATCTGTAAAATACAATCCCAAAATAATACTTGCAGAGATGATAGACTACAAAGTCTGAAGCTATTCTCAAAAATCTCCTCTACAGTGATTGCTCTTAATTCAAACAATGTGGATTGGTTTCTTTGATATAACATTTGTTAATGCAGATTTACTTTAGTAAGTTAGACCACTGCCATCTCATGCAACTTTATATAAATAAAAATTCATTCCGTTTGGAATTATGAAAATGTGTTGTACAAAATAAGAAAGAACGTGTGTACAGAACTGAATAAGGATTGTGTACTGTAACATGTGACACAAGAACAAATAATCACTGTGGAGGAGTAATTTTTGAGCATACATCAGGCAACAAAGCCTGAAGCTATGCTAAAATCTCCCTCCTCTACAGTGATTTACTCTCGTTTCTAACACTGTATATGAATTATGTTTTTATTTCAGAAAGGCACGCCATACAAACAAATTGCAAAAGATCAAGGTATTTTCAGCCTGGGCAAAAATTGTTCAAAGTCTGCAGTAAAGATGCTAGAACAACATTGTTCGACGTTGTTCTAGCATCTTTACTGCAGACTTCAAACAGGTTTTTGCCCGCTCCACATAAATTACCACACTATTCTCTAAACTGATTGTAGAACTATTATGTCATTTGATAATCCGTATCCAATAATATCGCCTTTCTCTCTTAGTAGAAATAGAGTAAGGGACCATCTAAACATTTTGCTTCAAAACAAACTTTTTTGGCAGGTTAAATCAATTAAAATTGACAAAATTCAACAAAAACGAATCGGTATAAAAGTATGTTAGGTTAACAAACTTGCAATAGATTGGTCTCTTCGGTACTCTCCTTTGTGGATTTTATTTTTGAAATAAATACATTTTAGTTGTACCAGTCTCTAAAGAAATCATTTGAAGAAAAGGATTCATATACGGTTCTAAATACTACACTTAAGAGAGATTCAGATGTCAACGTAGATTCACAACAACAACAAAATCTACTACAAAGTTCTGACCAATTCTATGAAAATACCAAAAGCACACTTAGCAATTCCATAAATAATGATAGTAAATTAAATGACACACATCAGTCAAATCCATGGGAAAGTTCTGACCAATTTTATGAAAATCCCAAAGACGCAATTAACAATTCCAAAGAGAAAGAGAGCAAATTAAATGGGATACATCAACAAAATCCATGGGAAATTCAAAGTTCTGATCAATTTTATGAAAACCCCAAAGAGACACTAAGTATAGAGAACGAGAATAAATTACATGGTATAAATCGGCACAGTCCAAAGAATATACATCATTTTGATCAATACTATGAAAATCCCAAAGACACACCTGCTGACTCAGGTGAATACGAAAATCCTAATGAATATTCAAATGACTATGATGTTGATAGTAAATTGCAAGGACAACAACAACAATCTGGTGAAAATTATGAAGTTCCATATACAATGGACCCAATAACAGGGAAACCTGTAATCAAAAAAGGTAAAATCGCCGATTCATCAAATTATAACAAACAACAACATTCTGGTGAAAATTATGAAGTCCCATATACAATAGACCCAATAACAGGGGAATCTGTAATCAAAGAAGGTGAAATCGCTGATTCATCAAATTATTATAATGTATCAAAAGATGAGTTTGAATATGCTTATGCTTGATCGTTTACGTTGAACAAACATCTATATCATGCAGAAAAAGTCAAAAAAAATAAAATCAGAAATATACTTTTAAATTTACACAACATAATCCTCCATATAATTGTTGGACATCCCCAGAAGAGGAGTGTTTTTTGAGTACAGTATTCAGCTCAAAAGTCGGTAACTGTACTAAAAAAACACTTCTCTACAGATGATATTCGACAGTTATTTTATAGGCTTGTTCAATTCATGTATTTGATTGTAATTTTGTACTTTCTATTTCTATGGCTAGAGGTACGAATGTTGTTAATTTTCTAAATAATATACTTTACTGCATAACACCTGCTTTCTAATTATCAATTATCGGATGCTTATACTTTCACAGGATGATGCTAAATTGACATATCAACCTTATAATGCAGATTTACATTCTTTCTGTTTATGAATCACTGCTGTTTCAGGCAGACCCGACCCATTTTAAGAGCGATTTTTTTACATGCTATTACAAATTAGTAATTATCTCAAAAAGTAAATAGTATTTTTAAATAGGGTAAAAAGCAAATGAAAGATGAACAAATTATCTTTCCAATGATATATAACATGTTAGGTGAGATTCGGACAGAGCATCCAAATTACCGAACTTAAAAAAAAATTACAAAAAAAAAAGTTTTATCAAAATAAAAAAAAAGAGTAAGGCGATGAGGGTACTTTTTTTTACTTTTTTCTGCAAGGTATATACCTAGGCAACACATTAGAAATAGTTATAGGATATAGGAACATGAATGGAGGCCATAACAGCTCAAAATTCACATAGAGTTAAAAAAAAATAACCGAAACAAAGCTTAGATAAGCCAAGCAGCTTACGGAAGCTTAATAAGGCAACTGACTATCACTAAGATACCGAAACACTACATCTCGAACCCATACAGTACCAAAATAAGCCCTACAGACTTCCCTCCTCTTAATGTTTTTTTCAAAGAAATCATTAAAAATTCGGGACTCGCTTGCTTCCCACGGCAAAAAGAATACACCGAGACTGTTCTAGAACCTTCCTACATAACATACAAATAACATTTGGAAGGAGGAAATAACGTTTTATCCCTACCTTTGACGTATTTCAGCGAGCGATACAAATAAACACCTTCGCTTTGAAATTGTACGCCATAGCGCTACATTTTCATTTAATTGCAACTTAAGAACGACCATATATCTTCAAACATGGTTGCACTGTAATATAAACTAAACTTTAAAATAAAGAGCGGAATCTTTTAAACACCACCCCCAAATAAGGGGTTAAAATCTTTTGACCTATGGGGTCTCATCGCTATATTCAAATCAGGGTAGACATATTATACATATAGATTTCCCATCTTGTGTGCTGAAAGATTCCCTCAAGTCTATGGGAATATTTTACACTTCCAGGGGTCAATATTTCAATAAACTTTAAATTTCTTACCCCCAGATTTTACAAAAATGCGTTTTTATGCTTTACAGATTATGTGACCTCCATAGCCTCAAGGGATATTTAATGTAACACATGTTAGCTCCTTAAAAAATATCACACCAACGTTAAAGAACATGCTGCCATCAAAGGACTTGCAAGTAGGATTATATGGCTAATGTAAATCAACCAACAGGGAAGGGAGCATTTCAAAAACAAAGTTTTAAAAGGAGAGTCAATGATCTTTGTACCAAAGTAGCCTACCAATTTCTAGCTTCTCGACATGTGTCGTTTTCAACCAATCTGACGGCTTCATTTAGAATTCGAGTGAAGGAATTGGCCTAGTGGGATAGATAGCAAAGTTTTGAATCCCCCCTTCAGTGCAGTAATTTATAAATTTATTAAAACAAAATCATTTTCCAACTCTCTTATACAAAGTGTTCTCCAGTGATAACTATTTTTAGGTGGTTACAAAAAATAATATCTGTCTGGAAGAAAATAAACACTGTGGAGGAGTAATATTCGAACATGGTTTCAGGCTACAAAGTAACGCACTATAGACTGGGTCATAGAGTTTCAACCATTCAGTTTATAAGATAATATTATAGGTGCCTTTTAGGAGAAATCTAAACAAAAACTATAGGAATTTCCCATTGGGAAAAAAGTTGTTCAGAGTCTGCAATAAAGAAAGAACATCGAAGTCAATTAGAATTATATGGAGCATTTTAATTTTTTTAATTTTAATCTGACAATTTCACATTAATTTTATTAAAAATAAGTAGATGGTCCGCCGCATTTGTGTTAATTTAAGTTAATTACATTATTCAGTTAATTTTCCACAATAAGGTAGCATGTGAAAACGTCATTAAAAATTGTTAGTGGTTTATTTCTGGTGATTAAGATGAAATAAAAATCAATTTTTGGTAGGTAATGAGCTGACAAAATCATTAAAAAAAGCGATTGACTAGTTGGACAAAAATTGTCTATAACTTATTGATAAAAAAAATTCTACAGTAAAATCTAAATGAAGCCTTTTTAATAATAATATTTCAAAGTGACAAACAATTTTTTTTTTAATTATATTAAATTACTTTCTGAATTTCCCAAGAGTCACTCAAATTACTATTTTAAAAAGACATAAAAAATGTAATTATTTTATGGTTTTCACAAGAACAAATTTGTAATAAGCTCCAATAAGTAACATCATACTGAATTATTTCTGCCCAGTGCGAGATCTTGTTCATAATTAGAGTAAATAATCACTGTGGAGGAAAAATATTTTAGCATTGCTTTAGGCTTTGTAGTAAATAATCACTGTGATTGACCAACTCACAGGACTCTTCTCCATAGATATTTATTTGGAGTCAACACATAAAAGTAAAAGAGTTAGTTGTAATAGTCTTAAATAAAACTATTATGTCAGTTTTGTTATAATCTTGACATTCAAAGAAATCATCATTTTGTATGGAAAACTTAAAGGGTTGGTTTCATGTTAAAACACATGAAATCTTTTAAAGAACTTTAATTTCTAGATACACGTGGTGAATTGATATTAATTAATCACTGTAGAGGAGTGATCTTTGGGCATAGCTTCAGGCTAAAAAGTCTAATGCTATGCTCAAAAGACCCTCCTCCATAATGATTATTTACTCTTTATTATACCCCCACTGTGCCTGCTGTAGAAAATTCCTTGTGCTAACAGAAACCATGCCTGAAGTGGAAACTAACAGTATGACATCATAGTTTCTATCTTTAATTTATAATTACTTTCATTCTGTGTTGATCTTTAAGAAATGATTATTGCCAATTGCTATTGTTATGAAACAACACATGTCTGCAGTATTTTACAAGTTATAATCAAAGACACAATAGATTGTAAGCAAAAAAAAATCACACTGCAAAAGTTTACAAATTACAGTCAAAGATAAAACAAATTGTAAGAAAAAAAACACACTGTTTACAAGTTACAGTCAAAGACACAACATCGTAAAAAAGACACACTGCAATTATTATAATTTACAGCCAAGCACACAGCATATTGCCAGGAGTTATGAAGAAACTTATAATTATAGTGGTACTTTTATGTATTAATGAATCTATCCTAGAGAAGAAGCACATTACAGTAGAAAGAAATAAAGAGGAAGACGTTTTCAAAGGGTTGAGATGCATTCCAATAACAAATAATTCAAAGGTGTATCATTACATTACCTCTGAAAATGCTGTAAACAGTTGCACATGCTTTAAAACACAACCTACATTTTACATTGAGTCAAATAAACCTCAACGACGATGTTTCAGTTTGTGTAAGAAATCATTTTACCTTTTATTTTATCATAAACGGGATAACAAGAAAGAGTGCCTTTTTCAATGTGATTGATAAAAATGAAGGTATCTTATTCAACAGTCTAAACATTATATAACACATGAATTAATCAGTGTTTGAAATAAGAGCAATAATCACTGTGGCGGAGTAACTAGAATAACATCATTCACAGTTTGTTCTAGCGTTTTTACTGCTGACTTTGAAAAAGATTTGCACACTGGGTTCTACAGGTTCTACAATGTTTATAGTATCCGTTTCTTTCTTTAGTGCCATCAACAACTATATCTAAATCTACAAAAAACATATACATACCAGCATGTACACCTCCTGTAGATTCTATAAATAATATGGAGATCTGGAATTATAACAAGGTCAATAACGAATCAAGTTGGATATCATATGCAGAGGCAAATTATGCAAAATA
>JAULBZ010000730.1:0-27329 GCA_032360805.1 Neoturris breviconis
AAAAGAGCATGCCGGAATTGCCCCCGGACATTATTTAATTGTCACTTAGTATTATTTCAGAATAAACGTTATATATTTATAAAAAAAAAAACATTATGATTTTTGCGCGGTCAGAAATCTGGGCACTAAGAAAGGGGTAAAGAAAACACAACCGCGGGAGAATAAAATAGTAGATTTTTAGGGCTCTGTAAGTCTGGGCGGGGGATTCGCCCTAACTCTAAACTGCTATCATAACTGATAACTACAAATAACTATTCCTTTTGCGGATGATACAAAACTCCTGCACTTCAGTGATTCTTTGAAGTAACTGGCCAAACTAATAAATTTAGGCCTCAAACAAACTTCTCTGTCATTGGCTCAATGCCAATAAAATCTCTCGCAATGTCAGTAAAGACTGAGTATGTTGTTTTTAAACATGCACAGAAACCTCTTAATTATGATTTTAGGCTTTTTATCAACGGTGATTGTATTAAATATCTCGATGTTCATTAGATTCGGATTTAAGCTATGGAAATCTCAGATCACTAATACTGTGACCAAGCTCAAGAGGGCAAATGGAGCTTTAGTTAAACTTCTTCATTTTGTGCCTGTTCTTATCCTAGTCTACTATGCCATATTTCATTCCCACTTGCAATATTGCAATCAAATTTGGGGTCCGCCAAACAGTCTTGCCATTAATCGTATCGTTGTTTTGCAAAATTTTGCTATCAGACTCATGTCCTTTGAATCTCCTCATATTTATTTAGATTTTGGACAGTGTTTACACCTTCAGTAGTGAGATCATTCGTCTATAATAATTGAATGAATATCTCAGTTTTTGCAAACGCTTTTGCAAATTTTAAATAAGTAAGCTGGTGTCATTCTTTGGTTGAGGACATTCTAGGTATGAAGGCTTCTCAGCTGACAGATATGTCTATATATATTGTTCATAGGAAATAATTTGAGAGTCACTGCATATGCATCATGTGAAGACTTTGGGGTAACGTTCACTTCTATTTGGAATTGGAACATGAAAGGTTTGCACAATAGTTATAGTAAAAAAGATCATTGTGACCATTTTCGGGTTTATCATTGGGTTTTTGTAGGTATTTGACCCTCTTTCCGTTCGAATTTGTGTGCAGTGAAACACAATCGAAATATGTCTTCAACAGCATTAAAATAAAAATTGATAAAAATATGAAATGCTAGGATAAAAGGAAGTTATTGCATTGTGACAAGTTCTACTTTGAGCAATAAACAACTCATTTTCATTGTTTTTAGGTCTATCCCATCAAAATGAAATGTGAAAATGGCCTATTGACTTCCTTGAGTCCCACAAATCTTATATATTACATTAGAGTATTTCATTAGTTGATTCTGACCATGGGCTGTAGTTGTAAATATTAAACAAGGTCTGAACATAATCGGAAGAAATGCTATGAACGATCTACCAGAGCAACGAAATCTTAGACGAAGTTTAATTCTGGTCTGTAAAATAAACAAGTTCATGAGATGACAAATCAAAATTATCCTAAATGATTTCTAATATCTATTTCCTGGTATGTACCAAATATAATTGAAAGATACCTCAAATACTTCAGTAAATTCCGCGATGAAAGTTAATTTTCAATCGAAAATATACAATTATTTATTTTCTCGGTCAAACATTATGGTTCCTTAAATGCAGGTACCAAAATTGGCAAAAAATCGATTATTGTTGCAATAATACAAAGTACTTGCGTCAGAGATATTTGCTAGAAGTTTAATGCTTATAGCATGCCTTTATGATGTTAAATAGAAAATAGATATAGTTAACCCAATTAGTAGGTTAAGGGTGAAAAGTAGAGAAAACTTTTCCCGATGTAACCAGGGGGTAGTGATGATTTTTTACGTTTTCTTTCTTGAGCCTTACTTATTCGCAAAATTAAGTACCCGCCGCGAAATACAATAATTTTTGCGATTCACGAAATTTTGTACCCGCGAAATGCAATTTTTTTCTATTAGAAATTTATCATTTGTGACCCTGAAAACCCATTTTCTACGAATCTGGTGGAAGAAAAAAGGCATACTCCTAATCACTATCATCTATTTTAATTAAAACTATTTTCTTTGGCTTTGGTTGTTCTGCGCGCTATGATCACCTCTATTAACGTTTGAAACAGACATGAGCGTCCGAATGTCGCGACTTTTTTCAAATCTCAAATGCCAGCCCACTCAAACTGATCGATGGCATGAAGGGCGCACAGTATATGAATCAAATGAGTCAGGCAGTGAATGGGAGGAAGAAGTCTCAGAAACTCGAAACCTTTTGGGTGCGTTTGACAACGAAGACTTTTAATGAAATATAAAAAAAGTTTAAGCAAAAAAGCGCGTTTTTAGAATTCCTCATTTTTCCTTAAAACGCGAAATTTTGTACTCGCGAAATGCGTTTTATTTCGTCGATCGCGAAATTAAATACCCTTCAAATCGAAAATTTTCTTCAATCGCGAAATTTATTACCCGCGAAATTACATACTTTTATGGTATATCACAACAATTTCAATATGATGATAATACATCCTAACATTTCTGTACATATTTAAACACTATAAAAATATTCTACAGACCAGATTTTAGTAATTTACAGACCAAGTAAATCTAATAGTGATCGTGTATTTCTGTCAGTTTGTTTTTCTGAGGTTAGGTAATTTAGAACATTGCTGTGGATAAGATAGGCATTACACGAATAAGTGATATTTAACAGACTAAAATCTTCCAGACCAAAATCCAAGAAAACTTCCACCCTAATATTCTAATTGAGTGAAAATAATAATGTGCCTCACTTTCAAAAGTTTATACAAAACTCTCTAAATGAATGGCCTTTCTCCTTATTTTTTCCTCAAGAAAATTGTCAATTTGTGACAGTTTATACTCAACAAAATATTTATTTATATTCCGTCTCACTCTATTATGTCCAAGATTGTGTCTTAGGGATCCCAGAGAGTTTACGGGGATCAGCGGATGTTGAGTTCCACTGCGTTATGTGTTATATTTACTTGAGAAAACTCAGTGTAATATTTTCTTTTCTTATTTGAAGCAATATTCGTCCAGTCGGATTGCTTAATCAATATTAATGTTTTTGTTTTGCTCGAATTTGGTTTGAATCAAGTATACACGTTTTCCTTATAAATCGATTTAATTGATAAGACTACAACAGTTGATGGAGATTACAAATGGATCCTGTTGATCACTTCAGCAAGTGCCATATACTTTCTCTATTATTTCAAAAAAGTGCACCTGAAGTTGCTTTAGATTTGGTATACAAAGTTTGCATATTTTAGATTGCCATGTATTCTTCATTCTGATCGAGGAAAAGAATTTGTTAATGAAGTCATCAAAGAAGTTTTGAGGGAATGGCTTTGTGAGTAAATGAGCAAGATCACACTGGGTCCAAGGCTTGGTGGAACGCACCAATGCATGTGTAGAATGAATAATTTTCTAAAAGCAATATAACTTACAACTAATCTGTGTTTTTCAAACCAAGCATATAGAACTTGCAAATAATCTATGTTTTTCAAACCAAGCATATAGAACTTGCAAATAATTTTATGTTTTTCAAACCAAGCTTATATAACTTGCAAATAATCTATGTTTTTCAAACCAAGCATATATAACTTGCAAATAATCTGTGTTTTTCAAACCAAGGATATATAACTTGCAAATAATCTGTATTTTTCGAACCAAGCATATATATTGTCATCTTACCTTATTTGGTAAAGTTTTTTAAAAAAATTGTATTATAAGTTTTTGAATTTCGTTGTATAACGCAGTATTGATAATGACCTAAGTAAAAGGTCGAAAGCTATACGGATGTTTCGATAAAAACACTTGTGTTTTTATTTTATTTTTCAACATGACTTTGTCACATCTTTACAAGTAACACACAAGGATATATAACTTGCAAATAATCTGTGTTTTTCAAACCAAGCATATAACTTGCAAATAATCTGTATTTTTCAAACCAAGCATATATAACTTGCAAATAATCTGTATTTTTCAAACCAAGCATATATAACTTGCAAATAATCTGTATTTTTCAATCTTATGTGTAGAGTTTTTGGTTTCAAGGTCAAAATAAATCTCTACCTAACTTCCCTATGGTGTCGGCTATATAGTTGTTTGACAGTACGTCGCCAAAATTTAATAAACATAACTGTTGAGGTAATAATCTATAATATTGGACAGAAATACTGTAGACACAAAGAATGAAATCTTTGCAAAGGTTTGTTCGTTTCAACCTAGAGAAAAAGTATAATAATTTTGATTAATAAGACGAACGGCACGAAAATTTGAATTTGTTTTAAAGGCTACTGGGAATAAAATAATTCAGCGAGTTTGCAAAAAGTCCTAAAATCATAAGTCCCAACTCTTAAGTCTACTCGATAAATCTCCGGGGTGTTCTCGCGGGGTTTTTTTATTTGTGGGGTCTATTGAAAGTTGTAAAATGTCTCCTAAGATTGTATATTATATATCAACTTGCTGGTACGCGTCACTTGAATACTCTTTGCAGGAAATACATGGTTCAGGATTGAATAAGGATGTGAGGAAATTTTATTGATAAAAACATCTTAATTTCAAAATCTATTTATAAACGTATATGAACAAAAAAAATATTCTAAAAATGACCCAAAAATACAAATAATGATTTAACAACATAATAAAACAGCAGTGCTTGTGACAAGAACATATTATCACTGTGGAGAAGATTATTACTCGCCAGTGATATCACTGTGAAGAAGATCATTACTCACCAGTGATATCATTGTGGAGAAGACCATTACTCACCAGTAATTATTTGCTCTTATCTCGAGCATTAAAACCTCACCTCAAAATCACCTCAAAATCAGCTTATCCCATGTTAGAAAAAACCTATCAAACTTCAAAAGACGATCTTGATAATAAAACTTAGAAGAGTACGTCAACGATGAAAACAACTGCCAATCACAGCACAAAAATGAGTTATTGCATTTTAACAAGTTCTACTTTGAGTAATGGACGTCTCGTTTGAAAAGTTACCTCAAGATGAGGGGTAAAGTTACAGCAAACGATTAACAAAAATAATAAATTCGTACAGTTAGCTAAACCTAAATTAACTACAAACAGTTTTACATCATGATAAGTAAACAAAAAGACTCTGTTGGCACAACGTCAATACGACATCGCGACGCCATGTGCTCGTTGGGTAGAATACGACATCGCGACGCCGTGTGCCCGCTGGGCAGAGTACGACATCGCGACGCCGTGTGCCTGCTGGGTAGAGTACGACATCTCGACGCCGGGTGCCCGTTGGGTAGAGTACGACATCGCGACGCCGTGTGCCCGCTGGGTAGAGTAAGACATCGCGACGCCGTGTGATGGCTGGGTAGAGTACTGGAAACTTGCTACGGAACCTCCTGGAAAGATACATTTGCAGATACTAGGAATTTTGAATGACAGATATTAAGAGGTTAAATAGATTATTCAGTTCCTTCCAAATACGAGTTTTGTGTTGCCATCGCAACCTGGTATAACCAGGTTCATATTCTGTATTCATCCCATTGTCAGAAAACTTGTTCAAAGTCAGCAATAAAAACGCTGGAACGTGGACTAGCGCCTTTACTGCGGAAGTTGAACAGGTTGACCTCTTGTCTTGTCCTTTTGTCGAGGATTAACTTCAGTCATAGGGAATGCAAGATTACAAATTTAAAAAGTTATATACAGACAAAGCATAAAATTCGAACAGAAAAGCTAAGAACAATAATAAAAAAACGTTATTTGCGTAAGAAATGAAATAGTAAATATATACAGACGAAAATATTACAATCTTAAATCATTACTTTTCTAGCCATAAAACATCATATTTTCGTTTCATCGTCACTTTCTTCCATTACGCTGCTTTCAGATTCGCTACTGATCTCATCAGAACTACTACTCTCTCCATCTTCATCAGATGAAGAATCGTGTTTTTCAATTGACGAGTTCAGATTTTTTGCTTGTAGTTTCTTCTCTTTTACAGCATTGCTGAGAACTTCAGACCAACGTTTTTCAAAAAATGTTGACATGGTTTTACCAGATCTTCCAACCTGTTGGAAATCAATCAAAATAACGTTTGCGAGAACAAATAATCACTGTGAAGAATGAATTGGGCTTTATAACTATGCCTAAACATCGCTCCTCCACGGTGATTATTTGCAGACAGAAGAACTGTTTCTGGTCTTGAGGAATTGTGAAAGTTAGGGTTCTAGGAAACTGGTGTCTGGTCCATAAGGGCAAAGAGAGAACTGTGTCTAATCTCTAAGGAATCGCACAGTATGCATACATAGTTCAATTTAATGAAAATTATAGTGGTGTAAATGAGAATAAATAATCACTGCGGAAGAGTGCTCAAATATCTCTCCTCCACAGTTAATATTTGCTCTTATAATACGTTTTTAGTTTACCTCTGATTCGTCTTCGTTGAAAGTATTGCAATTAATAAATACACGACGAGCATCATGAACAAATTCATCACGACTCTTGTACCTATGGTAACAAACATATGAACCAATAGCAACAGTCCCTTCACATATACAAAATCTACTCTCATCAATCAAAATTTCTACCGAAGGAATGTCTTCTTTTGGCTTTGACTAGAAATGATTTACAAAGCATTAACGTACATTTGTAATAGGAAAAAACAAAATAAAATATTTTATTGGAAAAAATTGATGAGTGTACACGAACTTTTTCGCCTAGTAGAAATCTTTCTAGTCTGAAGCTATGCTCAAATGTCTCTCCTCCACAGAGATTACTCGTCCTTATTTCAAACACTGTACAGACCGTTGTAAAAACACATTTTGCCGAATAACTAAACCAATGTTTGATAATTGTGATAGTTGTTCGAAAACAAGGTGGCAAACACTTTGCAGACCGCTGTAAAAACACATTTTGCTGAATAACTAAACAAATGTTTGATAATTGTGATCGTTCCAAAACAAGGTGGTCAGTGCTCGAAGTGAAAGAGCAAACAATCACTGTGGAGAAGTGATTTTTGAGCATAGCTTTAAGCTATAAGGACTGAACTCCTGCCACGTGATAATTTGCTCTATTTCGAGCGCTGGTCGGATATCTAAACGAACTTACTGATAATCTCTTAATTTAATCTTCATTGTATGAAAATCCATGGGATGACGAATGATTTTGTAATATTCAGGAAACTAAAGAAAAACGAAGAGACATGCGTAAGTTCACATACATCGATACACTGCTTGACAACACGGGGTTAGCAATGTTGGACCGAAATGGCTGGATAAGAAGGATTCACATGTTCTGAGCTGGCGCTCGACCAAAGTAAAGTAAGTGCGTAAGTAAGCTGTACCTTGCGTGTCTCTATTTATATTCATATAATTGATACCGATAATAGATTTTTCTCTCACCTTTGTCATTATCCCAGCCTCCTCCTTTTCAAGATTGGAGTGCTTTTATAAAAAGGTGTAAATAAATTATTCTTTTAAAAATAGGGATCATCTCAAGAGCAACGTTTAGGTTTTAACAGACTTTGTCTTTGACCAACAAAAATGCAAAGAATGGTGTTGCGTCAATAAGCTTACAATGGATTGGTTTTCCCGTACCGAAGAATTCATTGATAATTGATTCGGCACTCTTCTCTACTGGAGACAGTCTCTTACCTGTTTTGCATTGACAGGTACAAGAAATGGCCATGCTAATTCATGATTTTCTAATTCATTGAGCATCAATCGACACGGTTCCATATCCTTATATGATTGTTGCCGATTACCAACCGATTTTGCTTTAAGGTATTCTTCTTGCTTGACAACTTCTTCAATACGAGGCTGTTTCTTCACAGGTGGTGGCTTCTTAGAGCGTGCCTTTTTACATACAGGACAAGCCCAAGGTGAACGAGGAGTTCTAAATGTCAATGAACAGAATGAAAACTGTCTTTAAAGTAAGAGCAAAAAATATTTACGGAGAAGAGCACTAAATGATCGATCTTCAATTTAACTGGTACAAATAATCCAAGAAAAATCAAGATCAACACTCCTTCACAGAAATTATATTACAGAGACCTTAATGATTGATATTTTTCGTGAAGAAAAAACTCTTCTCCTCTGTAGCATTTGATACTGTGCAAAGTCAGTTCATTCTCCATGACACCTTCTTTCACAGTAGTTCATTGAGACTTTCCTACAGTACATTCAACAGTACTTTTTATACATTGAGACTTCCCTACTGTACATTCCATATGCTGGGTTTTAAGGCGGATCCCCACTAGTCGATTATGTTCGCGTGAGTTCGAAATTGGTTGAAACCGATGTCACCTAACAAGGGACGTCACTTTTAACCAATGTAAAGGCTTCATTTAGAATTTGACGAATTCGTCTAGTGAAGATTCGCCTTTACAGTATTGGATATTTAAAGAAATGTTACTTACTTCTGTAGAGGTGGATCCAAACACTGCATATGATAATAACGGGGACAAAACGCACATTTCAATCGCCTACCTATCTTTCCTTTACATTTATAACACTGATCACTGCCTGATGCCTAAACACAATAAATGTTACACAAAACAATGCATTTGAAGACTTCAATCCACTAGCTTGCAATTGATTGGCTCTTCGGTACGAATAAACCAACTAATTACAAGATCGTTGATTTTCTACTTACCATCAAGATGCACTCCTGACAAAACCAATCACCATCTGGAATCGTGTCAAGTTTGGGCTGAAAAAAAACATGGGATGTTTGTTATATATATATTCAAAATGGTTTATCTTATACGTACACTAAAAATTCTAAGACACCAGGAGAATGGGTGTTAACAAAGAATAAGAATAGTACCTGTGTAGAAGAGCATTAAATCAACAACGTTACAACTCAGTGGTCAAAATAAGAGTAAATAGTCACTGTAAAGGTATTTTTAAGCAGGTTTTATAGCCTGTAACTATGTCTAAATTAAGTATCTCTCCTCCACAGTGATTACTTGCTTTTATTTCGAACACTACAACTTGATTGGTTTCTTCAAAAGAAAGTCAACATTTTTACACAAGAGTATTCAACATTAAGCCCATCTACACACATATAAGATATATATTATTTATTAAGCCCATTTTCACAGTTTATACTAAAATTCTTTGAATAAAATGCTTTAATCGATATTTTATACATGGTTTAAGCAAGTGTTAATTTCTTGAAACTTTTTCGAAGAGTTGATTTCTCAATACAGGATGAAAGCTATTCATAATACTGCTCTCAATTATGTTCACAGGTAGGCCCAGGAGTTTTTGTAAACTATTCCTTAGGTAAATGTAGATAAATGTTTACCTTGCAACAGTATGTATGACATCCCCGATCACAAGCATCACATAACAATAAGCGTTCTTCGTTATCACTTTTACGACACAAAATACAAAACTAAAATAAAGAGTGTTTATATTTTTCTTTAGAGAACCTTACCCATATATTTCAACAAGGTACTGGATGACAGCGTAGAGTGAATTGTGGACGGTACACACGAGCGAGAATAACATATTATTACTGACTTTCGCATAATTTTCAATGAAAACGTTTTAAGAATATGAGAATATGGAACATCAAAGAAACTCTGCCTATTTCAAATTTGACAGCGAAAAATATTCTAATTGAATGAAAATAAATGGCTGGTGTCAACCATAAAGCTCCAGTGTTGAAACTTAGTAGGGATATATTACATTAGGATGTAACATGTAGTCTAACATGACCAAATTTTAAAGCACTAGTGTGCAAGTCTCCAAATAAATATTGTTGACCTCTGGACTCCTCCTTTACTTTTTCAGTACAAAGCTGAAAGCTATACTCTCCTCCGTAGGCGATGTCCAGCAGTCATTTCAGGCTTAAGCTTGAGCATGAGCTGTTACTACTTCTGATTTGTGAGTGGAAACAGGATATTGAAGTATTCCTACATCTGTGTAGAGGCGTCGCTTTCAACCAATATTATGGCTTCATTTTTTTTCGTGCAAACGATTTTGCCTAGTGAAAACCCGCCTTGATTTGAACATCATGACAATCACATATTTCATATCAATCAGTATTAGAAGTAAGATCAAATATAATCTCTGTGGATGAGGGATGTTTTAGAATAGCTTCAAGCTACATAGCCTGAAGCTATGCTCCACAGTGGCTGTTTAATCTTATTACCAGCACTGATGAGTGGTACATGAGATACGCTTATGAGTGGTACAAAAGATATATACTTACCACTTTCATGATTGATTTATCCCAAGCAACACAGTCAGATAACATAGTAATACACATGCTAAGTTGTGCCGCTGAAGTTGCCTCACTCACTGCTTCCCTCCATAAACGCAGAGCTGGTGTAATAGACTGAACATTTGAGCTTTTCAGATTCTCATCTTTACTTTCACTCTCGTTTTTAGATGTATTAGCAGAGACATTTAGCTTTTCTAAGCGGAAAGGATGTTTAAGATATCGACGTTCAATACCGGCTTCTAGTGCTAGTAATCGAGCAATAGCAATATGAAGTGGATGCTCTTCCTCTGCAGGTTTATATTCTTTACTAACATCTAGTTGGAGATTTGGTGAACTTTTTTGTGACAGACGCCAACCCTATGAAAGCAAAAGGAATAAAACAATGAAAACAAAGTAAGAATATTGAAGCCTCATCCACAGGTGATATACAACTAACATGTTACTTGCAAGCTTTGCATATTATAGAAATAAATTGTCAGGAATTCACACAACTAAACATCTGTGGGGAAGGGTGTCAAAGGTTTTAAAGTAATCGATGTGAAGAAATCCTCTCACAAAATACCTTCTTACCTTAACCTGTAAACTTGCAGAAAACACTTTCTCTTCTAATTCTTCAACTTCAATTAATATATATTTATCACTAGCATAAGCAAGTTGAGGATACCATTGATCATTTTCTTCAGCTTTGGTGGCAGGACTTTTTAGTTCCTCTTTGATTTCAACTTCTTCCTCGGGAAGAACAAGAGTAACTAAAAATTGAAAATGAATGCAGGTATTTCTAAGTACCAAAAAATGTTCCAGGCAATAAGTAATAAGATTTTAAAAGTTAGTAGGTTCTGCCAGGAAGAAATACTGGAACTTGATTGGTAACAAATCATATTAAACGTCCTCAAACGACCTTTCATAAATACACATGCGAGTGAACAATAAAAATCAACAAGTGGAAATAAATTTAGAAGCCAAACAAGAGCTACTGTCAACAGGCTTGTAATTGATCGATTCTTATGAACAAACCAATGCATTTCAAGATTGTTGACTCAGTACTCTTCTTGGCAAATTTTATCTTTTGTTAAGAAAAACCATACATGATGAATTGTCAATTTTACAAGAGCTGCTGATATAATCGCTAAATCTTGCAACAGCTTTCTGCAGAGCTCTTTCACGCATTCCCCTGAACAAGAAAAATAAATGATCAAAGGTACAGTATTGAAAGTAGCCTACCAAACCAACTGAAAGTTAAACCTTAGCAGATAAATATGATTTGCATACACACATTATACGCCAGTGTTTGAAATATGTCTTTATTAAGATGGTAAAGTTTCAGTTCAAATAAACATTCGTAACACCTTTTTCAAGGTAAAATTATGTCAGATCGCTGTGGAGGAGAGTAGTGAAATTATATTGAGAGAATTTCTTAAATTTCATGTTTTAAACTATGAAGTTTTTAAAGCTTTAATAAACAGCATAATTACATTTACACAATTTTTTAAAAGACAAACCTAAGTTTTGTTAAAGACTTATTTTTATTTAAAAACAAATCAAAATGCCATGACTCCATAACGATGTAAAATTTTGCCTTCCTTGAAAGTATGAACAACCTTGGACTTTGTGGATGAAGAATGGATTTTCTTACTTACGTGACTTTAAAAGTATATTTGACTTGTTCAGTTCAATTAAAGGTTTTTTTTATCACAAGCAAGCATAATTTAAGCATAAAAATAGGTTAAAAGGCAGTGACTACTTAAGCATATTGAGACCGAGCGAAATTTATATGATGCTTATAAAAAAACCTGGTGAAGCTCTTATGAAAAGCATGTTTTTACCTTCGTTTACAAGGTAAAAAAGCTTATTTTGTGCTTTCCAAAAAGACCAATGGGAGTTAACTGAGTTCGTACGGACTTTAAATTATACCTTGGATGAGCTGCTTTTGTAACCCAATGCATTTGATCTGACTCAGTAATTCGCCACCAACCGTTCTTCATATCTTTAGGAATCTCTTGAGGAACTGCTGTTTGTATTTCAAGTATTTCTGCAGCTTTTTGGGGATCTTGTTGAATCAGTAAATTAATATCTAACTCTGGTGGTAATCCAAATAAAGCTGAAGTGTTCATCGAAGTGCTAGATCTATTCATATGACCAAAAGAATTACCAGGTGTTTCGCGTCCAGTAAGTTGTGACATATTACCAAATGATTTATTATCCGTATTATTCGAGTAATAAGTATAAATTGATTCTAAGAACATATGATCCTCACTTAGCATTTTTAAGCATGGAGGTACTATATCACTCACTGTATCATATATTTTTGGTGACACTAGTTTTTGTTCATTGACTTCACAGTTCACTTTCTTACTCAATGAAAACCACTTTGTATTACTTTTTCTTGTTACAGGACTCAACAGATTTCTAGCCTGAGGACTGGTTACTTGATTGGACTGAGAACTTACCTGCTGTTCTGGGCTAGTTATAATCCTATTGGACATGTTTGGAATTAAACCTACATTAATAGTTCCAGTTGCATTTGGACTTGGAATGAGTTTGGTATTAGGAGATTTTATATCAAGCTCCATTGGTATTGGTTTGTTGGATCCAACTGAATTTAACACTGGCGAATGTTTTCCAATGGGATTATTCACATTGTCTTGGTGTGTTATAGATGGAGTACTCATAACTTCTGTTTTCACTACTACAGATGGTGAAGACAACGTAGGTGATTTCAAACTTGTCGGTGATTTTAAGCTTGTTAATATGCTTCCAATTTTCTCTTTTGCTTCTTCCTTTTCTAGTTCTGTTTTACTGCTGGTTTCTTCATCAAAATATCCACTATCTAACCCTTCTACATATACTCCACCTGCATTGGGCAAAACAAAGTACCGTCTCTTGTACCGATCTTGACCTAGATGTATACCTCGTATAGTATGAGATGCATCAAATAGTTGACCACGAAATTTTGCATGTTTCTAAAATGGAAAATATAATCCAATATTTAAGGAAATTCATTATACTCGCAAAATATCTGAAAAGTACACATTTAGAAAAGTTCCAAAATACTTTAAACTTCTGTGATCATTTTCAAGTCGTGTTTGCGGAACAAAAATTATATATGTTTCAACCTATTGATAACAAAATGCTCGAAAATGCGAATGCAGCATATTTGTTAGAAATAGATGCTTGCGAATTGCAACGCAATTTGACTCATGCTAAACGCTCACAATCAAAGGATATGAAATTCTGAGGTGGAAAAAATGGGGTGAAAAATGGGGCGAATGAAGAAATTTTATTGCAGTAATTAAAAAGGATTATATGGTTATATAGCATGAAAAGCCATTAATGGGAGGGACCTAAATTGTCAGGCTATCAAAAACGGGAATAGTAAGTGGAGTAGTGTTTTTAATATAGTTCACAGCTGCAAAAACACTTCTCCCCAGATGATGATAGTTATTTTAAGGCGCGCAGGTAAGATTTACCCTTTCCATCTGTTTCAGCTTCTTTTCCATTTGTTCAACATTTTGCGGATCACCAATCTGAAATATTAACAGAAACCATGTCAGATTTCAAATCAACTGTTTACTCGAGTGAAAGGGATAAATTTTACCCCAATTAAATAATCACTGTGAATGTTTTATATCACAAAGCTCTACCACAGTGATTTTATTCGATTATTTCCGACACAAATCAGTACTTGAACCAATTATTTATAAGGTCGATTTCAACAAGGCAAAAAAATTGCCACAAAAGTCAAAAGAAGAAATAAATTTTTATAGCAGTGATTCGGGAAATAAACCTCTTTAAGCAAATGCATTATCTACGAAAAGGTGAAAATACTTTCAGACAAAACCATTCATTAATATGCTACTTCAATGAGGATTGTGTTCCCAACATTCCAGTAAGACAGAACAAACAAAACTTTTTAAGTTCATCAATGAAAGGGGTCTGTCTTCAGAGGGTAACGAAAGTAGTGATGATATGGACAACATTATAGACTGATGTTAAATATAGATCTACTTTATGTAACTTGATTACTCTGTCAAAAAATCAAATATAAAAACGAGATTCGGTTTTGGCACAAACGTTTGGACCCACCAAATTACAAATGAAAAACTTTCTAACAGATTTTTATCAGAAACTTTGTCAAAACTTTTCTTTGTTAATGTAATTATTATATTATCTTATTTTAATCTCTAACAAATATCCTGAAATGATATTTAGTTAATTATTATAATTAATGCGTACATCTGACTCGTTATCAGCGTCATCATCTCCATCATCTTGTTGGCTACTAGAAAATTCTTGAATGACATCTTCATCATCCGAATCCTTTTCATCATCGCTATCTTTTTCATCATCAGCATGAGACTCTTCATCTTGATTAACTACACCAGATTGCTTGAGAATGGGTTTTTTTTCAGCGTTATTACCAATAGGCTTGGGTTTCTTTTTGCATACATCAGCTTTTAACCTTTATATAGATGTTGAAAAGGATTTTAAAAAGAGGTATGGAAAAATAATTTATTCAAAAAGAACAATCGTATAAGTAAATACACACACATTATGTAATTAATTGAACCAATGAAAATAAGTGAACTCAGTATCTGTAAAGAAGGGGATCATAAAAAAACAAACTTGCATTTGAGTGGTTGAAATAAAATTTAATTGCAAGATATAAACATAAAAGACATAAGTGTACTTACTTTCTCATTTGACCTTCTAAAGTCCATTTACTTCGGCGAAGGTTAGACATATTATCTAAATGGTTTTCAATATCTCTACCAATAGCTTTACCACAAAGTAATTCATTGCAAAGAAATGCAAGCGCAGCAGCTTTGTCAACTGGTGATAAACTGACCAAAGGTCTGTCTTTCAACTGGTCTGATAAAATATGGCTTTTTCCTTCATTTCGACAAAGCATAAACAAGCGCAATATTTCTGAAATATTATTTTCATTCAACTCTACATTTTGTAGATTCACACCAAGTTTTGTGGATGCCTGAAAGGGTAAAAACATTAATTTGGGTTATTTGTTGCAGTAATAATCTGCTGGTCAAATAGAGAGAAACTCTTTTCTTGCTTAACCCTAATAAGACTGGGCTTTTCTAAGGCTGAAAAAACTGCAAAACTTCCCCCCCCCCCAAAAAAAAGTTCTGTTTTCGGTTTTTGAACTGCCAATGAATGTATTAAATTCTAACATATCTTCCGATTTTTAAAAAATTTCCACTTATATCAAATATTAACTTGTTCATTAGGTATGGCTTAGAAATCTGGCTAGAAGATATAAAATAGAATTATATGAAAAGTCATCAAGTTTCAAGTCGATAGCGTTAAAAAAATTAGGGTTAAAAACTTGTTACAAAACGTTGTTGAGATTCTTTGCAGGAGCCTGATACTTACATATTTTCCAGAAACACCAGGATCATATAATGCATAAAATAGAAGTGATTGACATGCATTAAATAAAGCATCTTCACTTGATGATTCACATAAGAGAGAAGCTTGAAGATCAGCCATACTTGGAAATTCTTCCTCGATATCTAAATAATAATGTGTATTATAGGTTTTAAAGATAGGTTTGTGAATCGCTAAATTTAACTGACAAAAAAAATAAAAATTTCGCCACTTTTTTTATAGTTCGGTTAGGTGGTGGGAAAAATGAAATATATTTTTTGGTAAAGCGATTATTATCAATGGGTAATACAACGTTTTTCAACAATCCGGGTTTTTAAAACATGTAGTTTCGACAAAATAGGGCGCCAAACTTAGCAAAAATACCAAAATATAAGTCTTGACGTCACATCATATTTTTTTTAATGCCATCACAAAGATAATGATGCATATAAGTTTGAGACTTATATGATAAATATTGAATGAGTTATGAACATTTGTACTTTTTTACTTTTGTAAGGATTTTATGGCCAATTTGAAAAGTGGTTTCGAGAAATGGCCAATAAATTTTGAAGATCATGTGCTATAGCTATGAAAATTTCCAAAAATGTGTAAATTAGGATTATACTAAATGTGACAAAGTTTCAAGACTTCAGCGTTAACAACAAAAAAAGTTATTCGATAAAATATGGCACCCTGGCGGAATATGTTAATCTTAGAATCGTTAAATTTAACTAATGAAAAAAAAGTCGGCCTTACGTAGAATGATGGCAAAAAAATCTTTATTATGTAATTTCAAATTTTGCCACCCCATTTTCATTTTTATTTCAAAAGATTGAGCATTAAAGGATCTGGGACTAACCATGGCTGAAACTATGCTACTATAGTAGGTTTATTTTAATCATAGAGCTTCAATTATCAAATTTTTGAGCACAATGAATCTTCAACCAAATTTATCATGTGCTTATAATAACAAAACGATGTATTGATGAATCAAATCAAAAACTAATTCACAAGCTGTTTGGAATATAACAACGGTACATGCTTTAATGGCAAACGAGCTCTGTCTTCTATGTGTAAGTTTGACTTACCTATATCTATAACATGTCCAAAAGAATGTATAAATTCTTGTACCATGAGCAAATCAGCATACGCTGGTCCAGAAATATTAAGATTGGCTACTGCTGGAAGCAAGGGCAGGGGTCTCAAATCATTTAGAGCCATGTCATCTATAGGTTTTTTCAATTCTCTTGATATTAGTTTTTCATAACGTTTTTGTTCCAGTTTTCGTTGTCTCATTATGGTTTTCTCAAGACGTTTTTGTTCTTTTAATCTATCCCTTTCCTGAAAAAAAGATAAAGCACTCAGTGCTCAAAATGAGAGCAAATAATCACCGTGGAGGAGTGACAGACAGTACTGCTTGAGAATACAGCCTACCAAGAAAAATTACAATCGTTATCTACAACCGTTATCTACAAGTTATGTCTGGAAGGTATTTCAGTAATCTGAGTTCCAGTCCCAAACTAAAGCAAGTAGTAGTAAGGGTCTGTGTAATAAGCTCTTATATTTCCATTTCTTCGTTTATGGCCGAGGATGTTCTACGGTTTATGGTCCGCTATATGATATCATAGCATGGAAAATTGAGGATGAAGTTACAGCAAAAAATCTGGATAGCCTATTTTGAAAATATGGTCTGCCTATTTCAAATGCCTTGAATCCCTTACACAGTCCCTACTACTACTTGTTGTAGTTTGGGACTGGAGTTCAGGCTATTATTTCAGAGGCTTGGCAATATATCTTCAACACATATTATGTTTCAAATAAGGACATAAATTCTGTGGAGGAGAGGTGTTTAGCATAACTTCCAAAATCATTCCTTCACAATGATTATTTGTTTTAAGTTCGAATGATTATAGAAATAAAAGATTCCCACTACATTTATGCCTCGTGTTTTGTGCACTGACTAAAACTATCAATTACCCGGAGTAATTCTTGTGTTTCTACAGATTTTATTTTTATGGCTGTTTTCTTCATTTAAAATACACATTATTCTACCTAAATTTATAAACATAAATGTTTGCAGGAACATCAGGTATCCTATTTGAAAAGTTTTGTACAAAATATTTATATATTTTTTTCACATAAAGAGATAATTGTGGTACCTCAGCTTTTCTTTGAGCCTCATAAGCTTTCATCATAATAAGTTCTCTCCTACGTTGTTCTTTTTCTTGTGCTTTACTATTTACCAACTGCAATCTCTTTTGCTCCCGTTGCTTTAAAATAAAAAACTTTTGATTCCAGCATAAAGTCAATACTGTATTGCATCAATTAAACCTTCCCTTCTGGGCGTCTAATGGAAGCATTACGGTATACAGACATAACTCTGTTTAAAATAAGAGCAAATACTCACTGTGGAGGAGAGATCTTTGAGCATTTCTTCAGGCTTACTAGCTTCAAGCAATGCTTAATATTATCTCCTTCACAGTGATTATATGATCTTATTTCATGCACTGCATAATCAGACTTCACTTTCGAAGTCTGATAATATTATTAGAAAAGAATACTATCCATCAATTTTATACTCTGGCCACATACCAACATGTAACATAAGTTGTTAAGATACCTTAATACCAAGCCTAAACATTACTGCCCTGCTGAAAACTATACTACAAAACACTCTTAGGTGATGTCCAACATTATCAGGTTTTTAAACTTATTGATTGATAATAGTAAAAAGTAAAATCTTGAGATTAAAAAAATTAACAGGTGTTATAAATAAACTTACATTTTCAATAGCTTGTAATTTCATTTCTTTCTCCAACCTTTGCTGTTCAATTTTCATCAATCGCTCCTAAATAAACACACAAAACATTTGTGTGGACAATCTGTCACATTCATTGCTATTTTAAAGCAACATATGAATTGCAAGAACTCTTCAGACAAGTTAGATCTATTTATTTATGGCGCTTCATATTTTAAATATCAGATCGGCTAAGAGTCACATTCCAGTATTCTGATTGGCTAATGTGAATCCTAAAGAAATGCATAATTATGTGGAGTCACACATATACGCACTGCACGTAAAGTTTCCATAAATAATTATGTGGAGTCACACATATAGGCACCGTACATAAAGTTCCCATGCATAATTAGGTACCATGCACAAATAGGCACTGTACATAACATTCCCATGCATAATTGTGCTGAGTCACGTAAAGATCCGATTAGCAGCTACTTTAGGGAAGTGCTTACTATGTATTGGGTAGTTTGTAGAGAAATATATCCTTTCACAAATTGTGTTTACTTTCAGATGGGTCCTTTCTTTTAAGAGTGCTACTGTAGGAACTTCACAATATGCGGTTTATAATGTGTAAAATCATGTCATATTTAACACTATAAATAAGAGCAAACAATAACCACCACAGAGGAGTGAAATTTGAGCAAAGTCTGAAAGTATCCTCAATAACACTCCTCTATAGTGATTATTCACTCTTAGTTTGAAAACTGTAATGTTGGAGTGTCCAGTCAAGGATTTTTGGGAGCAGAAATATACAACAGACCTATATAAATAAAGTATGGTCATATCCAGTATTGTACTCACTTCTTTTATTTTATTTATAAATATACATTCCTTACTTCCTTTAGCAGTATTTTATAGTATGTTATATGTTTTGGTTAATTTATAAATTTCCTTACTTTTTCTCTGTCTTCCTTTTGCTTTCTTTTTTCTGCTAGCATTGCTTCCACTAAAATGATAAATTTAAATGACAAAATTAACTGAAGAAGCAATTAAAACTGGAAGTCCTCCTCTCAGAAACCTTGAAATAACTGCTTATTACCTGTGGCGGAGTACTCTTAAGTGCTGAATGAATGAATCAATAATAACTGTCTTGTGAAAGACTGTTTAATGAAAGACTCCTAACTTAAAAAACACTAAAAATCTTTTTAAATTTAAAAAAATATAATTTACATATCCAAAATGATACTAAAAAAACTCTCAACAAGTGATGTTTAGCAGTCTTTCCTGCCTTAAAGATAGTTTCCAGGCAATAATAAACAAACATGTGACAGGGGGGCGAAATCCGGTATAACAAATGGGGTTTCTGTGAATTATTGAAACTTTGAGGCCTGCTATATTCTATATAGTAGTTTTTTAATCATTTCAGATTAAAGATAGTTCCCAGAACATCATAGCAGGTACCAGTGACGTCACAACTCAATTTTTTATGCCAAAGTGTTTGTATTGAGTTGTTGTATAAGTGTACCAAATTTCATGTCATTTACGTCAGTGGTTCACAGATAATAGGACATTTTACAGCATTCTGCAGACCAAAAACTTGATATTTTTGATGACATCATAGCAGGTGCCAGTGATGTTATAGAGTCAAAAATATTGTTTCAAAGTGTTTGCATTGAGTTGTTCTATAAGTGTGCCAAGTTTTATGTCGTAAGGATTAGTGGTTCAAAAATAAAAGGCTGCGGGCACTTTGTGCCCCCATCGCCCCCTTCCCCCTCCTCCCTGGGGGGGGGACCTTTGTGTTGCATAATATATCCCATCGTTTTTTGTATGTCTTGCACGCTTATTTTAAATCATTCATACAAATATATAAATTCTTACGTTTGATTCTTTTTGCTTCCTTAGCAACATCACGCTCCTGTTCTCTTTTTAATTTTGCTTCCAGAGCTTTCTCTTGAATTGCTTTTCTTCTTTCTTCTTCTTTCTTTTTTCTCAAATTTTCTTTTTCCAACTTATTCTTATTTCTCTCTTCTTGTAATTTCTTAGCTTTATCAAGCAATTCTCTCTTTTTACTTCGCTTTTCTTTAATTCTCTGCTGTGATTGAATTGCTCGTTCTTTCATGGCATTAAAACGTTCATCAATTTGTTCATCAGTTAACTTTTCTAATTTTGCTCCCTAATTAAAATTAATTAGAATGCTGAAACCTCTCCCATTTCATCTGTACTGGGTGCACACAATATGCAACACTCATACACATAAGGCTGGTTAGTGCATCAGTTACTTACATCAGACATTTGCAGTATAGTTTAAAGCTTACTAACATATTCTGCATTGAGGTCAAAATTAGAACATAATCAAAATATGAATTTTACTATGGCCTAAGCCCTGCAGTTTCACAATCTTTTCTGAGAGTCTGATTTACACACTGGCATACTGGCATACACATTGTTTTAAATTTAATCTATAGCAGAGTGACTTGCTAATGGTTAATCACAATTATGGAGTTCTACTCTTAGTAACTTTAAACCAGCTGAAAGCACAACCAGGATGAACAGACATTGCTTTAGTAGAAATTAGTTTCAACATACCTGTTTTGCTTCAAGGAAATCACCAACTCTTAGTTTTGTAGAAAAACTGAAATATTCTAATTTCACATCTTCTAATTCATTCTTTAAAATATACTACAAAAATAATTATCAAATATGATGAAGCATGAAATAGGGAAGTGTGACCACCCCACCCTATGAAATGAATGACAAAATTTTGTTTGATAACTAACTAGTGTTTTAAATGTGAAATCCTAAAGACCTTTGAAGTTTGAGCAACATTCAAGTCATTTATGCACCCTACAAACCTTTGAAAGATGACTCTCCATTAAGTCATTTAAACACTCTAAAGATATTGAAAGCTGAGTATCATTCAAGTCATTTATACTTACACTATTCAATTCCGGATATGTTCTTAACTTCTTTCCACAAGGCGAATAGTAATAAACATCGCCTCTTAAACCTTCACCAGAAGTTGTTGGCCTTAAGCGGGTTTGACGACGCCAACTAAAAAAATAAAGTTCATGAAGAAGTTAATTTCCATAGAAGGGAAGAATAGAAGCACAAGATAATAAGTTACTGTACATTCGGTTCAAGTTAAAAATAATCTATATTTACACAAGGCAATGGACTGATTCCTCTTCGCAATTGAGGCTATAGAGAGCATTATTGTCCTCTAAACAAAGTACAAGTATGATAAGCATAACATAGCTGTTTTCTTTAAGAAAAGTGTTTTGCCAAGTTAATCAATAATCACTGCATGCTGAATTCACGTAATCGTCTTTGTCCAACAAAAAACAATTTCTCTGTAATTGGATACGTCTTGGATACTACTTTGCGTGTGTGTGGACGCAATCGCGCGCCTCTCATGGCAAAGCCTGGTGTGGGTTACGCTATTTGAAAGATCATTTTACTTAGCCTAACTGTTGAACAGCACCTACTGAGGAGTATAGTATAGTTTTCGGCTGCAAAGCTTGTTCACACAGTAAGATATGGTAAATAATTTTATGTGGTTTTCAAATTAATCGCAAAATAGATTGATAATAATTTAACTGGAATATTTCTTGATACTCCAATATTTCACTTACCCACATCTCAACGGGATTTTTATTAGGTTTTCGTCAACAATTTTACGTTTCTTTAAAGCAGCAATTACTAAAACAAGAAATTTACATACCTTACAAATGTGCATACAAAATAAGAGCAAAATAATAACTGTAATAGATACAGCTTTAGGCATTAGGTCATTTGATGTCAATCAAATGATTAATTAACCAATTCTTACAATTACATTCACTTGCAACTAAGGGTGAATGTTCTGCTGACCACATATGGATTATAATTTTTTAATCAGCGGAAAATATTTCTTCCTATGAATTTTTTTCTTTCTTTTTCTGCAGAGCAGAACAGACCGTGGTGATGTCAAAACCACAGTACATAAGTTTTTAAACATATACACAATAGCAGGTAAAGAAAGTATAATTCCAATCTGTGTATTAAAGTGTATATTCACTTTTTACTGTCATATAAGTAATTTTCATCCTAGCAGTTGCTCACTTTCCCTAAATATTCCACCCTGATACATTAGAGTTGCAGAATCATACTAAGCACAAGAGAAATAAATTATTGAGAGGTATATTAAATATCCACTAAAAAAAGTCTACAAACCATCACTATGATCAGTTTTTTGTTTTTTCTTTTCTTCAACTTCATTTTGCGAATCTTGCGATACAGTGGAATTATTAGTTGTGTCAAGGCCTTCATCTCCACTGGCATTGTCCGAATCTATAAAACACAGATGAACTTCAATGGTCAAAATAAGAGTATATAATCACTGCAGAGGAAAGATCCTGAAGCCATGCGCAAAATCTCTCCTTCACAGAGATCATTTGTTCTTATTTTTACCAGTAAACTTTCTTATGGATAACATGTGTGTTTTTTAAAATTGTGCTCTACAAAAGCATAAAGATAAGAACGTGCCATATATCTCAATTATATGTGTTTGTTTAGAATATAAAGAATAATATACTGGGCAACATTTTCCTATCCTCACCTTCTGATGTAGATGATGTATCTGAATCACTGTCACTTTCACTTGCATTTTTTGCATCAAATGTTATCTCTTTAAATTGAAATGGTTTCCCACCAACTATTTTACCATCAACCTTTTGTCGCTTGATGGCAGGAGATGAAGCTGATGATTTGCTTAATTTTACATCTTCAGATTTACGTTTAAGATTGGCATTTAATGGAGGCAATGGAAGCTTTGCAGTCAGTACAACTTTATCATGATGAACAGGCTTTGCATTGACTTTTGGTTCATTGGTCAAATTCTCCTTCGGGGTTTCCTTGTTCAAACCTTTCCTTACAGAACGCTTTGGTTTCTCAACTTTTGGTTCAGTTGGTTGTTTATTAATAGCTTTACGAGATCTTGCAGGTCTTGCTTTCTTAACTGTGGTTTCTTTTGTTGACAGTTTATTATCAGTTATTGATTTCAAGTATGACAACGGCTTTCCACTTGTAGGTGTAGTAGCTTTCTTATTGACTATTATTGCTGATGAATAACTAGATGGTTTACCTCCGGGTACTGAATAGTTGGCAGGTTTACCACCTGTAATAGCATAGCTTGCTGGTTTCCCACCAACAGGTCCTTTGATATCTTTAGTAACTGGTACATCTTTTGCAGCATCTGTAAGGTAACGAACTGGTTTAACAGTAAGACAATTATCATCTTTTGTAGTAGGTGATATAACTGTTGAAGAACTTGTATTCTGTTTCAAACGCATAGATGGGTGCATTGGTCGTCCCTCTGGTTTCTTTTGATTTAAAGCTTTTTTCTCTTTCACTGTTTGTGAATTACTTTTCTGATTGCTTTTGAATCTCATTGAGGGATGCATTGGTTGTCGCAATAGTTTGTTTTTTTTTTGTACAGGAGGAGAAGGTGGGTCATCTTGTTCATCATTAGAAGAGCTACTTAAATTTGTTCCCTGAATTTCTATCTTTTTTTCATCATTAGCATCAACATGATTTTCAACATGCTCAATTTGTGCAGTAGCAACTGGTTTAATCACAGAAATCCTATCACGATGTTCCATAGCAGTACGAGCTAGTTCTAAACTATTTGTACGACTTAAAGTGGCCTTTTCACCAGCACCAGCAACAGATGTTGGTGAACTCATACCCAGAAATGTTTCTATACTACCATAAGAACGCTTTGACTTTTGATGTGTTTGTACAGATGAAGTGGTCGTACTTGACGATGAGATTACAGAAGTAGCATATGATAGTGAAATTATTTCATCCTCCATCTTTTTTTCTGATGACAAGCTTTTCTCAGATGAAGTAGAATTTATTTCGGAAGGATGGAATATTCTGGCTTCTTCAACTTTACTCACACCTGTCTGCTGTATGACAGTTGATTTCTGAGTATGATCCAATCCAGACGCGATATCTGCTTGTGGAGACGTTATCAACTTCTTTGGAGAGTTTTGAATGCTTACAGGAAGTTCTGACAAGTTAAAAGGAAAACTTGGGTGACTTGGCATATTAATGTTTATATTTATATTAACAGAACTATTTTGAGTAACTTGCACAGCATTGCTTTGAGAGAATATGACAGCAGGTGATTCTTGATGTGGTATAGCTGGTTTTGGTTGAGATTCTTCAGATGCATTGGTAGTGGATAGAATTTCAGATTGTTTTGTTACATTTGCTTGACTGGCTTGAGACATAACTGCTTCCTTGTGCTCATAAGAAGCCACACTTTCATTAGGATGCAAGGCAGGAGGGTTGTTATAGATACTAGCAAATGTTAGATTATCTGATTTTGGTAAATGTTTATCATTATCGAGTTCTTCTTTCTGACGATCCATTCTAATTGCACTCAGATGTCTTTCTATTGTGAGATCAATATCATCCATTTTTGGAGGATATTGGTTTGTTGGATACTCATACGGATTTCGATCACGGTATGCTGAATCAAGATTACCCAGTAAAGTCTCTTCCAACGATGGATTTTTCTTTAAAAGGTTTGTTATTCCAGATATTGAAGATAAGCTATGTGTAATTTCTTCTGCACCAGAAGAAGCTGGCGAAGAACTGTGTGCGGGAAAATGAATCTGTGAATAGTTATTCGAGCTCCGTTTGCTCAATGCAGGCATAGAAGAAGGAATAGAAGATGAAGGCTTTGGGTGAACTTGTTGTGAACTTGGATGTGCATAGTTTGGTAAAGATGGCAAGGTAGAGGCTCTGCTTTGAAGCATACCCATCTCTTGAAGCTGCTGATTTTGAAAATTAAAATGTTGGTTAATTAAAGGGTTTGCTCTGTAATCATGTGCAGAATGCTCAGCCAAAAGTGGATGTTGGTATTGATTAGCTTGTTGTATAAATAACATATCTCGTTGTGCTTGTGCTGCTTTCTGTTCCCTTTGGATTTGTTCTTGCCTTTCTCTTTGTGCCTGCGTTTCTTGCTCCCTTTGAATTTGAGCTTCTCTGTCCCGCTCCCTTTGAAGTTGAACTTCTCTTTCTCTCTGAAGCCTGGCTTCTTGTTCCCTTAGTTGTGCCTCTCTTTGAAGTTGAACTTCGCGCTCACGTTGCATATGCGCTTCCTGTTCCCTTTGTATCAGTGCTTCACGTTCTCTTTGAAGTTGAACTTCTCTCATCTGTGCTTCTCGTTGATGTAAAGCATGTAAAGCAGAATCTTGACGGAATTGTGTTGCAAGGAGATGAGGGTCACGATGTTGTGCAGATAATAGAGCGCTTTGCTCCTGGCTCCATCGTGATTGAAACATTGATGGCATACCCATAGCAAACTCATGATTCATAACACCAGGGGGTGAGTATGGTAACATCCATGGGTTAGCAGCAGCTCCTCCCATAGGAGTTAAGGTTGGTGACTGTAAGGTATTGGAACGTTGACTAGTTATATTATGCTCAGGTGGGTCAGATGAACTATATGGCGGTCGTCTTGCTAAACTTTGATACATTTCTTGCTGAGAAGGGAAATGATGCGGAGATAACAGTGGTGACTGATGCATTCCATATGGAGTTCCCATCTGTTGACCTGTAGTAATCAAAATTATTATCAGTAGGACCAACAAACATTGTCAGAGAATATAGTATCCTGTACATGAAGGATTTATAAGGTAAATATAAAATCAAAGGTACGGTATTGAAACAAACCAAACCAAGTCAAAGTTAAAAACTTAAGCACATAAATTTAATTTGCATATACACATTATACAGTCTTTGTTTGGTGGACTAAAAAGTATGTTATTTCAAGATCATTTTGTATGTACTGTAAGATATTAACAAATCTACATATAAATAATGTTCAGTTTACCATACCAAACATACTATATATTCTGAAATTATATTTTAAGTTTATAGAACCATAGCTTTACAGAAGAACCTTATGATCTACCATGAACTGGACATTACAATGGTTTCTTACAAAATTTTGAAATTCAAATAAAACTAAGTAACCACTGCAGTTTCCATATCATAGTTCTTTATTTATAGATATACAATAAATATATACAGAAAAGTACAGAAAATAAAAACTCACGCAGCATGTTTGGATCAGCACCAAAGAATTGTCTGTCGAAGGAATTTCCATGTCCATCAGAACGATTATCCATAGTGATTAGTTCCAGGTGAAATGCATAAAGTGAGTATTACCACTTAACATTGCTAGAAATAAAATGAAGATAAAATAGTCACCAAAACACCTGAGAAATTAACAAATCAGGCTCTTGGTTTCCCTGTTATATCTATGTAATATTTACACTTATCCTTTCACCTCCTTAGTGCAGTACTCAAAAGTTTAATCCAAGGTCTATCAGCACCGGCCATTTCATATAATGCTAATAGAGTTACATCTTTATTCTCATTTAATTGTATGCCCATTTCCGTTTAGTTATATTATCGGTCTTTGTTTTTATAGCTTATGATATGTTTTTAAACAGTTTTATTTCATATTTTATTTTACAGTTACAAATTTATACATTAATGTATTTTTATTTTTTATTTTAATGTAAATTAATTTTCAGAATTCAGAATTTAACGTTGTGTGCTGCTGTTGTGCATTATCTCTGCAATTATATGACATCTTATGCAGACTGAATGCATACTGAACCATAATTTTAGGAACCGAAGAATATGTACCGTATTTACTGTAATAAGCGCCCGGGCGCTTATAAAATTTTTCCGATCTCAGGGGGCGCCTATTAGAGAGGGGCGCTTAAAAGAGAGGGGCGGTTATATAATAATTTTTGTTTTGAGGGAGGAAGAAGTATTAGTGAGATATGTGCCGATCGAGTTTTCCTATTTGTTCTACAAGTTTGTGGTAGTAACATCGACGTAAAAGTATGCGGTGGAAGGCAGTTAGAAAATGGCTTGGTGGTTCCCGGAACATATTTTG
>JAULBZ010000731.1:0-27317 GCA_032360805.1 Neoturris breviconis
ACTTTGAAATATATTGCGCATTTGCGACATTTTAACAGACGCCTTAGGTTTTGTTCGTTCAATGATATTTATTGATATTGACACACAGTTCTGATTATTCAGTCATTTACGGTAAGGTACCATCTAAAACTTAATTTTGAAATGTCACAAAACACAGCTTGGTATGAAATTTTTCGGAAATGTTCTTAATGTGCATGTGACAAGTATTTTATAAATAATTTGGACCTTTAGCTTATGCTAAGATGGGCATGCATGTTTTTTTTTTAGGAAAATTTTCTGAATTTTTATCAGTTTGGATTGGCTTTCTTTCAAAATTGGGTCAATCTTTTAGAATTAGTTATGAGCTGCTTCCTGCAATGTTTCAGCTTTTCATAACTACTATGGTTCGTGCATATCTTGTTTCACGTACTCCAACTGCTTTTCGGCTCAGCAATTTTGACGGAAAAAATGACATTTTTAAGGGAAAACCAATTTTTATGATATGCCACACACAAAAGTATATTTTTCCAGCAAATGCCACCTGCCGGTGTTAGGAGGGATTCAGTTCAGGAAAATATTTCGTCCGAAAGATTTTTGTCAGCCACACATTTCGTCACTACAATCAGACGGAATTTCCAATAACACAACTAGTTGGTTTCTCGTATTTTCTATAAGGCCCGAGAAAAATAAAAAAAAGTCAAAAGGGGCTGGGGACGAGCTTGGTTTCAATTGAGATTTTTTGCCTGCTTTCAGATGGTAATGATACATAACCAACCCCATGTGGCAAAACATTAAAAATTCGTACCAAAGAAACAGCGCAACACAACCTCGTTCCCAGGGCTTCTTGCCTTTTTGAAACACGAGGTTGCAGTTTAGAAATAAGTATAGTCTAAAACGCTTTTTTTGTCAGGAACTTTTGATTCAAATCTCTCTTTACTTTATGTTCTAAGTACCCTTAAATTCCTAAATGGGTTTATTTCCGGCTTTTTAGGCAAAAACATTCGACGGCTATTCGCGCGGATTAATTTTCGCTCTGATTGGATTTCGCGCACCATACGCGAAATCTAATCCTACGCGAAATCCAATACAAGTAGAGAGACATTAGTTCCCTTTTTGTTAGCGTGTATGTATAACAAGAAATATGTAAGTGCGACCATAAATAAAATATGAAAATAATTGTATGACATCATATATACGGAAATAGTTGGCAAAAACTTTATTGAAGTTGTTCTAGCGTATTTACACTTTGACAAGATTTTGACAATGGGCGGCAGCAGAACGATTCGAATTTTGTGCTATTCTTTGCGTGGAGTCCCGCTTTTAACTTTGGGGTCCCGGGACCGAAGACTCCATTCCACTTCGATAATATACCCTGATACATTTGTTAGAATCTGTTAAGAAATGTTTTAAGACATTCGAATAAAATAAGCACGTGGGGGGGATTAATACCGCTGAAACGCGGTCGACTACTTTCTAGTGGGTAAAAACTTGTTCAAAGTCAGCAGTAAAGACGCGCGTCTATAATGCTGACTTTGAACAAGTTTTTACCTACTAGGTTGTGCTAAATTACTATTTTTTGGACGGGCTTTTTGGGGCTTTGAATTGATGAGGGAGAACTTTTGATTGGAACATGCTATAGTGATGGAACTTTCCAGAAAGTTAGGTCAACACATAAATAACACTTTGGTATTAGCAATATTTTGATAACGGCATTACTTATGACGTCATCAGGGCCAAACAGAAATAACACGTTTTCAGGATGTGAATTAAAATCTCTACGAAAAACAACTACGTTTTATTATAGGTCTTCTTTTGTAACGTATTTCCCTGCTCAAAGTCAGAAAAATAACGTTAGAGCAACGTTCAAAGAACGTTGCTCTAATGTTATTTTTCTGACTTTGAACAGGTTTTTGCCGGCTGGGTTATTACAAGGGATTGAAAGCATATCCTCGAACAATTCCAATTAAATCATTCGATTTGCTATGTGAAACTGGACATTATCCGAGGAAATACAGTAAATGATACTAAATGTTTGACTAATGTTTGTGGATACTACACACAAATACAAGGTCTCATGATCGGGCAGATGCAGAGCTTATCATTTTTTTAAGTAAGGCTATGCTCATACATACCTGTTTGTGCGTTCTGTTGTGTTTTCTGTGCTCTTGGAAGGAATTGCCAAAATATGAAAACACAAAAACGATATGTTTGTGTGTTTTGACTCGAAAACAAATATGTACCCATAACTTCTTACATAAGAGTTCACAGCGTTAAGGACTGCGGAATACGAAACCGGTAATAGCTCCGCATATGGACTGTGCATTGTCATATATGGTAATACATACTCCATATACCGGGATATATGAAGACCGTATTCTTTAAGGCGGACGATCTCCACTAAGGTGACGTCACTTTCAACCAATGCAATGACTTCAATTAGAATTCGTGCGAACGAATTCACCTAGGAGATTCGCCTGAAGTCTTTCCTGCTGAGGATTGTTTCAGGGTTAAAATAACTGCCGGTCATCACTGTGGAGGAGCCAAATTAGCTGAAGATATTCTGAACAATCTCTTCTCCACAGTGATGACCGGTAGTCATTTAATTAAATAAACAGCATCTACAATTGGAAGCAATTCAAAGTGCTAGAAACATATAATCACTCGGGAGGAGTAACATTTGAGCTACACACAAAGAACGCTTCTCCGCAGTGATTATTTCTTTATCTTGGGCACCGACACTGATCAAATATAATGAAAGCATCTCATCGGGGAAAAACTTGTTCAAAGTCCGCAGTAAAGACGCTAGAACAATATCGAAGACTTTACTGTGGACTTTGAACAAGTTTTTGCCAACTGGGATAGTGTAAAAACTAATATATAAAAACAATAATCCTTTTCATAATATCCTACAGTGTCCGAAATAGGAGCAAATGATCACTGTGAAGGAGTAATTTTTGAGGATAGCTTTAAGTTAGAAAGCCTGAAACAATGCTAAAAAACACTCCTTCACAGTAATTATCTGCTCTTATTTCGAACACTAGTAATAGCTACAGTTTTCAGTTTTCTGAAGAAATAAAATGTAAAAAGAGAGAATCTGAGAGGGCAACTAAGTAAATAAATTCATTGGTCGAAATAAGAGCAAATAATCACTATGGAGGAGAGCTTTTTGAGCATAGCTAAGCTACAAAGCCTGAAGTTATGCTCAAATATCCCTCCTGCACCCTTGATTATTTACTCCTATTTTGACCACTGAAAATAGACATACAAAACTCGTTACACAAACGAATACACTCGTTTAGAACGACATACAACAACGAAAGAAAAAAATCTAAAAAAAAGTTAAAAAAACAACTGTCAGCTAGAATGAAAACAGAAAATATTTCAGACATGCTCTAAAAAAAAACTTTTTTCGCTGAGTACAGTAGAAAAACACAGTTTTTTCCAGGATTTTTTGACGACTATGCTAGCTAAAATAAAATATGGAAATATCAACTAAATACACTTTGTCATAAGAATACTGAGACTCAATTTCAGATCAGCTAAACAACAACAAAATTAGCCTGAAAGATTCTACACGTTTACAACAATCAGAAACATTAGATCTGGGACATCGAGACTTATAACACAATTTTTTTAATCCTATATCACAATAATTTGGATTATACATAAAATAAACTATTGGTAACAAAAATTAGCGGAATTATTAACTTCGTCCCCAGCGCTCCATTCACTCACCTTTTAAATGTGAGGCAAGAAACCATGGGAACGAAGTGATGAAATTAATCTTTTGTATAAAGTAATACAGCTAGTTACAATTTCTATAAGAAAAAGCTACAACCCATCCTTTCATAGCCACATCGAAGGTAAAAGCACTATGGAAACACCTCCAGATTAGTGTATGCAAAAAACCTCAAGTAAACAAGCATTGCAATGTATTGGTTCCTTCGTAACTAAGGACTCAGACTATGTTCACACTTGGGTAGAAATCATTTCGGAATGAATTATACACCAGACAGGCCTTGCGTTCACACACTGTTTCTAAACTATCCGGATAAATTTCGTAGGTCTTGTGGATTACGTGCCCTCGCTGGTCTAGAATTACCTCGTGACTTCGTGGGCCATTTCCCCCCCCTTTGTCACGTTTTCAATCGTCTTTGTTACAGTTTTCATAAAAGTTTTTTAATACTTTTTATGTACTGCGAAACATAAATTACAGGTGACGAAACATTAATAAAATTCACCCATAAAATTTAACAACTGGTGTTGGAGTGTCATCTACATATAGTGGCAAGAGATGTTTAGAAAATGACGAAAACGATAATTGATGCAACCCCCCTAAATGAAGGCGAAATAATGAAAAGCTTACATTTAATCGGCTAAATGCAGCAAAGCAATTGGAGTGTACAAAGAATGCAGAAACAAAGATCAGAGCAAATTTATTGAACAAAAAATTCAACTGTTCCTCATAAAATGACTTCTTTCAAAGATATATTAAAATGTCATCCTTCATTTCACAAACCGCAGATATTTTATCTTCCCCATAAAACATCAGGCTCTGCAAAATGTCATGGGAAAGGTCGCAGGGGCATTGACGGCACCTTATGGTAAAAAGGAGGCAGTTGAACAAGTGTTGTATTGTCCTAGAGATGCATGTATTAGAGGTGCTCCAATTTGATCTAATGTGAGATGTCCAATACTTGACATAAATGCGGCCAATAACGAAAGTGACTCCTGTGCAGAACAGAAGATATCATTTTTTTTTTACATAACTACCTTATTTCATACTGATTTTCGTGTGTATTAATTTCACGAAAAACCGTATTTTTCGCGGGGTTAACTTTCGCACATTCATGCAAACTCGTTCCCAGCGCTTGCACCCGAGATAAAAATCAAAGAAACAAGAAGCATTAGGAACTAGTTTGAAATTCAGTCCAATTCCGGGGAAGGAAAGAAATTACATTGTATGGAGAGCCTCGCACGTCACCTTTAATGGCGAACAGTGCTTGCTGGAAAGCAAAGAGGGCGTTGCGAGAATCACAGAATCACAGACCCACGAGAAATAAAGAATTAGACCCACTAAGGCCCGAGATAATTCTAGACTCACGAAGGCACGTAACCCACGATTGCACGAGACCCACGAAATTTAGTAGACTTAAGTATAATGTCGTCATTTTTATGTTTTTAACCATCAGTAACTAAAGGAGTTTATAGGTTGTAGTCTTTACGCATAATCAACACTGGTTCATGTACTTCATAATACCACGTGATGCGTAAAGCAAAATGGCTTGCAATCGCGACTCGAGAACAAGTAAATTAATATGAACCTAGAAATGGAATGAAAAGAAAATATATGAATCTACCCAGGGGACGAAAACTTGTTCAAAGTCCGTAGTAAAGTAAAGTAAAAAAGCGACTCTACTGCAGGCTTTGAACAAGTTTTCGCTCATTGGGTAAAAACAGAATAGTTTGGCAGGCTAAATATAACAAGTACGCAGTGATTATCTACTCTTATTTCTGTCATTAAGAATTGTAACTTCGCTTTATCGTTTATTATTTCTTTTCCTCTAAGTGGTAGCCTGAGAGGCATACTCTGACGCATTCTTTCAAGGAATGCTTGCCAAACCGTTGGTCATTAAGTGAGCAAGTTTTTCTAACGAGATAAGGGTACAATAGTTGTAAACACTTACTTTTTCCGAAGGTAACATGTCAGTATAATAATCCCAATAGTCAACGAATGTTATTCTTTCGGGAAAGCATGCCACCTAAAGCATACAATAGATTTTGCTATTCAAATAAACTTCGATAGGCGGAGGATAAACCCAGTGTTTATTAAAACTAGTATTTGTACCCTTTTAATCTCCACAAACACGCAGATTAGTCTCCAAAGATGCTCCTCCACAAGGGAATGCCGACGTGAATTCAGAGGCCTGCTAAAGATATATTTCATTATTCCAAGCTGTTCTGTAGAGTTTTACAAGCCTGAATATAACTGTCGGACATCACGTGTGGAGGAGTGTTTTTTGAGTATAGTGTTCAGCTTCTAAGCTGAACACTATGCTCAAAAAACACTCCTCGACAGTTGATGTCCGACAGTTATATTTAGGTTTGTTTTAGATCTAGGAGGTCGAATCTAATTGTAAATTAAAAACCAGTTGTCGAAGACATTCAGGTACCTTAAGTATATTCACACCACTGAAAGTAAGTATACCTCGCGAATATAATTTTATAATGTACCAAGTTCCAGGTGAATAACTTACTTAAGAATACAAAGTGGAATATGAAAGCCAGACTTTGAACAGTAAATTTCAAGAGTAAATGGCTTAATATACAATTTGCAACGTTAATAAGTGTAAAAGTGGTCAAAAAAAGAGTAAGTAAGTAATCACTGTGGAGGAGGAATATTTGAGAATAACTTTAGGCTTTATAGCAAGAATCTATGCTCCAAAATCACTCCTTCCCAGTTATTATTTGCAACTATTTCGAGCACTGATGTAAAAATGTTACCTTCTTTATGTAGCTTTTATAAGATTTTTCTAAAAGTTTATTAACCTGAAAGATAATAATGCAATTATTAGTAGTGTTAGAAAAAAGAGAAAATAATCACTGGTGAGGAGGGATTTTTGAGCATTACTTCAGGCTTAAGAACACTCAATAATCACTCCTCTTATTTCAAACACAAATTAACCTATTTGGTCATTTTTGCTGCAGATATGTCTTGCTAGTCCCGACTCCAAATGTTATTAGTCTTGATTTCTCTTTTTTAAACAGTTCAACATATATAGCAAGACACATCCAAACTCTTTAGCTGTCTAACACATGGAAAATTAAAAAGGCATGTGGGCATCTGAATTCACACCGGCATTCCCCTGTGGAGGAGCACCTTTTGAGACTAATTTGTAGCATGTTGACTGCAAATTAGTCTCAAAGATTCTCCTCCACAGGGGGGAAACCATCATGAATTTAGAAGCCTGGGCATGCAAAATTTCTCTCTATTTTTCTTTTGCTTATTTTCAAAACCATTAATTTGAGTTTATATGCACACAGGGTGCTAGGCAGAAATTTTAGGAAAACAGCGACAAATTTGTGACAAATTGGGAAGTTGTTATGAAAAACAAGAGGAAAACAATAGAAAAATCATTGAAATTAAAAAATTTTATTGTCATTTTTCATTGGGAAAACCCCTTACAACGCTGTTTGTTAGCCCCTAGCTTACACCCTCACACTGTATGATCTACTTATCACAATAATATATACCTTGCAAGTCTCAAGATAACAGTTTGATATCACCTGTGGAGGAGTGTCTTTTAAGTAGTTTTCAACTGTAAAGCAGAAACTGTACTCAAAATGTACTAAAAACACACCTCTACAGGTGATATCCAACCGTTATCTTGACGTTTGCCATTTCTATGGAAAGTACCCTTGCAATCTTAGTTTCGCAGATGTCAAAGTTAGTTTTTTCGTGCAATTTTAATTTTCGCGAGCCAATTCTGCACAAATAATTCATATTTCACACAATCTAATTATTCAGCAGAATAGCCGTCCAAAAATAAGACGCACATGAACAATTTATGTATAAAATCAGTTTGCTTTCATCAGACTACACAGAAAACTGTTTTATAATCTGTTAACTAACCTCATAGTAAACATAATCATCATGAAAAATTCCATAAACCAAATGAATATAGTTCCATGTTGCAAGTCGAAACTTAGAAGTATCAACATTGGTTATACTGTCTCCAATGCTAAAAACAATCAAGAGTAAGAAATTCTGATGATGTCCTCTTAAACGTTATCAGAACTCCCTATTTCCCTAAAACTCTGTAACCCATGTATGGAATATCCCTTGATAAATTATCCCATGTGAATACAAAGCCCTCTTCCTTATCAGTAAAAAAAAAAAAAATGATGCAAACTTTAGTCTGCATTAAAGTTTAGTCAGTTGAAAATTCTGTCACCTAAGGAACATTTGGTTTTTTATTTCACTGTGCATCAATTTCATAATTTTTTTGCACACAATATTTGTGAAAACGTTGGGTGTTGGCACTTTAAATTAGGACTTATAAAACAATATAAAAAGTAGGAGGTTCTTTTTGCCAGAAACCTTGGCAATTCTCTACAATGGTAATAGTGTGAGGCCATATATAGCAATATCCACCCGTCTTGAAGCTGATAGCCTCTTGGTTGTTGAGGCCATCTTAGGGAAAAGCCCCAACTTGGGACATTTTTAACCAGCATACCGACTATCTTAAGAACGAAAATCTGCTAGGTACACAGACATAGCTAAATTCCTCCCAAACTTAAAGCTTGACAACATTATTATGTCAATAAATAGTTATAGATTATCATATAAATTATTTTTAAAATTTAGACAAATCACCTTTCTCATGAAATTTTTTAGAATTCCAATGAGTTATGGGACAAATGAGTGTACTTACGTATTATAAGTTAAGTTGTATGTACAATTAAATTTTTCATCGAGTAATGTTCCCATCTCAGGTAAAAGTCGATTGATAAAAGCAAAACAATGTTCTTGCCAGCTATAATCCTATAATAAAAATCAACCAAAATTGACAAAACTCAACAAAAATGAATCTGTACATAAGTGTGTGAACGAACTTGCAATGGATTGGCTTCTTTGGTACGAAGATGAAAATCTATTACAAGATCATTGACTCAGTACTCTCCTGTGTAGATTGGCCCCTAAACAAATCATTTCTGTATGATTATTTATGACTACAGGTTGTTGTTTTCTACTTCAGAAAACTTTTCCGCAGAACGGAAACGGCTTCTAAAATGGTTGGCTAGTTTATGCACTCTTCTAACATTGTAATAGAAAATAATGTACCATACAATAAGTATTGGTAGTCTGCAATAAAGTTGCTAGAACAACTTTGTTCAACACTGTTCTAGCATCTTTACTTTGAACTAGTTTCGCCCACTGGATTACTAGAATTAAAGAAAAAATTTCTGTGATTCTCGCAACGCCCTCTTTGCTTTCCAGCAAGCACTGTTCGCCATTAAAGGTGACGTGTAAGGCTCTCCATACAATGTATTTCCTTTCATCCACCGGAAATTATAATCAGTGTTATTTGCTCTTATCTTCAACCACAGATAACCTCTCAGAATTATTTCAAAATATATATTGTTTTGGTTCAAGTTCTTGCCTAATGGTAGCATAAGTCCCGAAAAAGCACTGGACTGTTACAATGGTTGAAATAATGACTCTGGAGGAGTGATTATTGAGTATAACTTCAGGCTACAAAGCCTGAAGCTATGCTCAAAAATCCCTCCTTCACAGCTGTTATTTTCTCCTATTTCGATCACTGCTGCTACAAGCATGAGTAGTAGCATCAATCAAGTCTCAAAATAACTCTTGGACATGACCTGTGGAGGAGTGTATTTTGAGTGTAATTTTTTTCAGCTTTGAAACCAAAAAATATACAAAAAAAACACTCCTTCTCAAGTTATTTTCAGGCCTGCCTATCAGTGAAAGGTGTAAAATCAGTAATCATTAAATTCACTTAAAATGCCAAACAATGAAAACAATATTGTATATTATTTTGCTTATTTGAAAGACTATCACAAGAAGAAATAAACCTACTTGAGCTCTAAAAACTTCTATATCTTGTTGCTTTCGTTTTGCAAACTCTTCGTACTGGAATGTTTCCTTATCCACATATCCTTGAAACATACTGGTATATTTAATTATATGTTCTGTCATGTCGGTGTCACTGTCATCCACTAAATTATTTTATAAAGCATATCAATGTTTGAAATAAGAGCAAACAATCACTGTGGAGGAGGGATTTTTGAACATTGCTCCAGGCTTCACAGCCTAAAGCAATGCTCAAAAATCTCTCCTCCACAGTGATTATTTATTCTTATTTCGAACACTGCATTATTATAACACTCAGTGGTAAAAATAAAGAGTGAATAATTACTGTAAAGGAATGAGTTTTGAGCATAGCTTTAGGCCACAAAACCTGAAGCTTATCTAAAAAAGTCCATCTAAGTTCCTTTTTTAAAGCAACAGAAAACAGTATATGTATTATAGATACGCAAATTCAAAAATGGCGAAAGTAAATATTAAATTAACAGGTTATTTAAGATTACTAACACTCTTTAGTTTCAACTTCTTGAAATTGACGTAATTTCTCATCCTCCTCTTCTTCCTGTAAATCGTTTTCTTCAAGTTCAACTTTCTGTATCTTCTGAAGTAATCCAGCAGTCGTTCCTGTCTGCTCAGGTGTTTTAGGGTCAAAAGAATTAGCTCTCAACTTTGTTGGTGTCAATGGCTCACTTCCTGAACTATATTCACCAGAAGAAGGACTGCGTCGAGAATGACCTTTTCTTGCGTCTATTTCGGGTGTAATACCACATCCGAATACAAAACCTGATAACGTTTGGAAATGCACCAATATAATAATGGCATGAATGAGCTCAGACATGGTCCATGTTTCATCAGGTGGCCCTGTTAGTAAACCCTATATGAAGTAATAAGATTTAGATACTTCTCATTCGGAATAAAAATGCTAAGACATATGAAACTATTCATGGGTATCTTGTAAAAATGGAAGGCATTAAAAGAGAGATGATTTATCAGCTAATAATAAAATAAAACTGTGAATTCAGAACAGTGATTTATTCGATTTGTTCTTATTCAAACCAGAGTGCTTAATACAGTATTACATTAAATAATCAGGATGAGCATATCCACCACTGGTCATTGAGATTTTTTTTTCCCAGTGGGTAAAAACTTGTTCATAGTCTGCAGTAGATTAGAACGTCAAACAATGTTGTTCTAGCACCTTTACTGTAGACTTTGAATAAGTTCTTCCGGTATTGGGTGGAATAATATCCAACCTTTATTATATCTTCTGAAAATAACCATGGTTGATGAGCTAATATCTTGTTAAGCCTATTCAACTTCTGCAGTTTTACTGGCGTATGCTCAAGTCCCTGTAGCCATTTTGGATCTCCATTCATCAATAAGAACATGTATTCACATTCCTCTATCAATATATCACAATGATGTCTAGCAGCTCCCTAAGAATCAAACATCAGTACAGGCTTCTGAATTCTCCTCAGAATTCCCTGTGGAAGAGCATCTTTGGCTGCCGATTATTTACCAAAGATGCTCCTCCACAAGGGAATACTGATGTGAATTCAGAGGCCTGTCAGTGCTTGGTAAAAGAACAAGTTATCAATGAGGAGTAATTTTCTCAAAAGTCACTCTACCGCAATGATTGTTCACTATTGTTTCGAGCACTAAACATACAGTAATCGAAATACGAGCACATGCTCCAAAGTCCCTCCTCTACAGCAAAATTAAAACAAACCAAATACAAACCTAGGTAAACTAGTTTATACATCATATATAGAATATAATGTATGAATTGAAATCAGTAGAAGACAACTAATTTCTCATTTATTACCTAAGTGTAGAAAATATTTACAAACGCAAGCTTCTTAATTCACATCGGCATTCCCCTGTGGAGGAACATCTTTGGAGACTAATACCGTTGTGAATTCAGAGATCTGCAAAAATGTAATTTCATGACGCAAAAAAAAAAGAAATATTTTTCGCAAACATTTAATATTGAGATTTAGCAAAAAATGTTTTTTGTGACTAAAGAAAATCTCAATTTTTCCTGTGTATTTAAAATTTAGCCAATTCAACAAAGGGAAGGTGAAAAGGAAGATTTTTTAGTAATTAATAGGCTATTATCAGTGATTCATATTTCCAGCATCTTCATACTAATCTTCATAGCTAGAATAATAGTGAATGCAATTAAGGAGAAGAAGAATTACCATGATTCCAATATAATATCTCCAGTCAACATGAAGAGGTCCGTTTGACTTCAAAAGTAGAGATTCAAATTCTAGAAAGCACGCCAAGTAGCGAACATGATAGCCTAATAATTGATTGATATGAGATGTTCTTCCATTGTGCAGGTAAGCTTCAGCAAACAGCAATTGTATTTCATTATCCGTGGTATTGATTGAGACACACTAAAAATAAAATATTTTTCCATATCCAGTCATTAAAATAACTGTCACTGTGGTGGTGAAGAGGTTTTTCAAAATATTTTAAGCCTACAGTGATGCATGACCAGCAGTTACTTTAACCATGCACATCCTGCAGTCGATTATCACTTCCATGATCTAGTGGAAATTTTAATTAATTTGCAGGACCAAAGCCTGAGCAGCAGATGTTTAAAACAGTACCACCATCATTTTCATTTTATCTGACTCTTAATTTTTTCATATCTAAGAGTTTTTGGGTCTTCTTTACATAACTGTATTCGAATCTGGTACCTAGTAATTTTCCTCTTCTTCCAAATTTAGAAAGTTGCCGTTAATTACTGATATACATTTCTCTTGAAGTCATTAATATGATTTACAGCATTAATTTTTAAGATCAAATAATCATCGTTATAACAAAACTTGAATATAACTGCCGGACATCACCTGTGGAGGAGTGTTTTTTGAGTATAGCGTTTAGCTTTTAAACTGAACACTATACTAAAAAAAACTCTCCTCCACAGGTGATGTCTGGCAGTTATATTCAGGCTTGATAACAAAAATTTGAATGACTATAATGACGATAGGTTGTGGTGCTTCAGGCTTTGTAGCGAAACCAAGTTTCCAATACAACTTGTGAGATTTACATCTAGTTTTGTGTGTTGTTTACTATGACACTCTCCTCTACAGAGGCTTAATTTTCCGACACATATTACCTAATCTCACTTTATTTTATTCTGTATGTAGGCTAATAATGTTAACAATTGGACCATTAGTATTAGATACCCTGACTAACCAGGCATGGGAAATTTTTGTAAACTAATGAAAAGAATGATCAAGTGACAAGAGGTTAGCTATTAAACTACTGCTTAACTAAAAGCACCATGAAGTTTTATTATGATGTTGCATATTCAGTGTACACATACATTGCTGGCCTTTCTTTCTTATTTCAAATGTTCAACATTTGTTCAAATTTTCAGAATGGAGGTTTTTCGAAGCTGGAATCTCTAGTTAGAAATCTTGAGTTAAAAAAACTTTACTTGTTGCTCAATTCTTTCTGAGTAATTGATTTAGTGGGTATTTACTCTTATCTCAAACCACACTGGTAGATACGTTATCAACAGTACTGTATAATCGTCTTTAAATGAAATATTGAATTTACAGCAGACAATAAAATGTATATATATATTAAAAGCTATTCAATAAGACCAAGTAAGAAATACCATGTTAAAGTTATATGGTTTATTGTATATATTATGTACGTGATCAATTAAATAGAGATTTCATAACACCCACATTTAACTAGTTTTTTAGATAAATTTTTACAAAACTTAATGATATAGCCTATATTAGAAGATTTACTTCTCAAATAGACAGTTCTAATATATGTGTTAAAACTTCAATTTTCAAGGTCATTTTAATTTGAAAAAATTGGAAGCATACCAGAGGAATATGCGAGGAGATATTTTCCAGTGTTCAAAATGAGAGGAAATAATCACTGTGGAGGAGGGATTTCTGAGCATTGCTTCAGGATTTCTAGCCTGAACTGAAACATAATTTCTCCATAGCGATTATTTTTCTCTATTTCAAATACTGCCACTAAAAATTAAATCAAGAAGCATATATTTTCAGGGCATTAATTTTTGTAAAACAATTTAAATTAATTTATGAGCATTTATTTTGTGAATTTCGGATTTTTTGTAAGGTTTTGTTTTTGTGAATTGAATATTTTTGGCCTACTGATGAGCATTAATTAAATTATTTTTGTGAAAACTTATATCTATTTGTACCCTCACACGAGTTCACGAAACTTTGAGCGCTAAGATGTCTGAAAATAAATTAACTTAAAAAGTACATACTGGGGTTCAGGCAATCAGGGCTCGAAATAACAGCCGGTCATCACTGTGGAGGAGAGATTTTTCAGAACATTTTCAGCCAAGTTGGCTGAAAATATTCTGGAAAATATCTTCTCCCCAGTGATGACCGGCTGTTTGGCTAAAAATGTTCTGAAAAATCTCTCCTCCACAGTGATGACCGGCTGTTATTTCGAGCCCTGGGCAATTATTTTCTCTCATTATTTTTGTGGGGATTATTTTGATCAGTGCCCTTTTGGTTATTTCTGGATGTTGTACTCGGATTCTAGATTATTCCCTGCCTTTCACATTTACTGATTTGGTGTTTTAAAGGTTCTCCAGGTTAGGAAGCATCTCCAAAATTCGTTCCCAGGGGAGGAGTGCTGAATCAATGATCTTGCAATTGATTGGTTTTTTTGGTCTCTTCGTCTTCAGTGCAAATTAATTTTCTTAAATTTATTGATTTTGACTACTTTGAAGCTGCTAAAATATTGCTTTTTGAAATGAATTTTGGAGATGGTTCCTTAAATTGACACTAGCCGCTTTTGAGTAAGATTATTTGTGCTTATATTATTACTTGTCATCATACTCAAGAAACCAATCAACTGCAAGTTCATTAACATATCACTCTTCTTATACTATGTCAGATATTTGAATATATACCTTGCTCAAAATAAGAACAAATAATCACTATGGAGGAGTGGGGTTTAATCATAGCTTTAGGCTACATGTAAAGTAAAATCATGTTTTTAGAGTTTAAAGATAAACATTTGTTAAATCTATCTATATTTCTAATTTCACAACCACTTAACTGCTAATGCATGCCATTTTATACATTGCGCAATAACATAGTTCAGCTCCTTAAATAATAAATGTTTATATTTAAGATGTGATCTTTTATTCGTATTGTTAATATTGAAAATTAAATCTTATTTTTGCTTAGATTAAATAGTTGATGCTGTAAAATGTATTATTGCATAAGATTCTAAATATAATTATAAATTATGCAAATGTATTATTCAGTGGTCGAATTAAGAGCAAATAAATACCGTGGATGAGGGATATTTGAGAGTAAGTTCAAGCTTTATAGCCTAAAGTTACACTCAAAAATCACTCCCCCACAACGATTATTTGCTCTTATTTCGACCACTGATCTTTTATTTTTATTAAGATATATAATAGACTGTGATTTAAGAATTTTACATCTTAAAGCTAATAGTATTGTATGATTTGTCTTCTCATGGAAGTCTTCCATAAATGAAAGGAAAAAGAAATAATAAAATTTCCAATTAGAATTTTGATTTCACACATTGCTTCTTTGTTGAATACACAGAGCATAAAAGTATGAAATGAACACCTCATTGTAAATATAATAATCATATTATATTTCATAGATATAAACAAGAAACCAAAAATATTTTTTTCTAGGGAAAGTGGGCTTTCTAAATTCGGGCATGCCACTCACCTTATGCATTACGTTTGAAAATTAAACCGGGAACCTCCAGCTCATAAGCACCAATGCTTAACCACTGAGCCACTACTGTTTGCTCATCATTGTGTTGGTTTAAGTTTAACTAATCTGCTCATCATTGTGTTCGTTCAAAAACATAGTGGTTCTTAAATAATCTTATCTCTTAAATAATCTTGTTCTTATTTCAAACAGTGATTAACTGACGATATCAGGAGCAACCTATTTTTGATGGCGTTAATCGCTATTTGGCGTGTCTGGGCATGTCTGGGCAAAAATTAAATTTGGAAAAACTTAGATAATAAACCTCAATTTGATAAAGAGATAGTAAAAATAACATAAAACAAGAGAAATGGCCCTAGATAAGGCATCAAATGACCAATATTCACCCAGATTAGTATTGAATTTGGGCGCCCAAATTAAGCATTTGATGGAAAGAGCTACCCAAATTCATTTTCTGTATTAGCCCCTGGGTATAGGCATACACTAGTATGTACATAAATATTGTAAAGCGATTGAGACCATCCATAAAGTATATACGCACGAATTTGCTGTTTTTTTACCTCCTTCCTTCCCCCTCCGTACACATCCAAATGCATTTTGTAGACCCCCCCCCCCCATGTACGTATGCAAGTATTATGGATAATTTTTTTGTTCATATACTAAAAATACAGTTTGAATGAATAAACACTGTGGAAGAGGAATTTTTTAACATTGCTTTGGGCTTTTTAGTCTGAAGCAATGCTCAAAAATCGCTCCTCCACAGTGATAATTCGCTCTTATTTTAAACACGGAAATATAGTATTGTTCAAGTTAGAAAGGAATACAAAAAAAATCTTGTCATAACTTACATCGTTTGCTGAAATAAATTTTGATGGACCAACACTTTTTCTTCTGGGTATTCGAACTCCTCCATTCTATAAAAGAAGGATTTATATTATGTTTTTTTCCTTGCATTTGCCATGTTGTTATCATCAGTGCTTACCATATCTGTAAACACATTTTTCAAAAGTTTTAAAAACATCTCAGTGAAGCTTCTTGTTCTATTAATTATAAACATCTACTTAAAAGAACATCTTCGGAAAGTTTTCCAAGTGTTAATACGATAGAAAATCCAATTTGGTGTGCATTCAGACATGAATTTTTTCTCACGAGTGTCGGTTTTGTTAAATTTATTTAGAACTAGACACAAATATCTTCGCTTTATTTGACAGGAAGGCAAGAAAAACAGCGGTGTGAGTGGTTTGAAAAGGTGACAGGCAGCATATGTCCATAAGCATGGCAAGATGGGTATGGATAGTTCTCCTTAGTGGGACCTATTGTTATAGACAAGTACCTTGTTATTTATGCTAGATGACCTATCAAAACTGACCTTATTTAATACTTGCAGTCAACAGCTCATGTAATAAAAATCAAGCTTTATTTATGCTGATTCTTATTATTCGGCTTTTGTAATATGACCATTGTAACCATTGATTTCCACAAAGTATAAAATGCGCTGCGAAAGCTAAAAATGTCTTACTCTATATAAAACGCTCATTATGGTGAATCTGCTTTTCATTATCGCACTTTGGTTTCCCATATATAGCCTACACTAACGACTCTACATCCATTGTAATGTAAACCAGACTTTATTTACGTTGATTTACTCTTGTTCAGCTTTGACACAAAGAGAAAAGCATGCCAAAAATATAATCATACTAATAAGATTTCGTTTCATCAGGACCAGTGTGAAGAGAGAAATGAGATAAGAATATGTAAACAAACAGTTTTCAAAATTTATTTTTAATATATTTAAAATATATATATTTTATTATACATTGGGACCACATACACAGGGCTAACACAACAACATACGTATAATACACATAATATTTTCAACCAGGAATAATTTCAACTGTCATGTCTGTGTTTATTCTGAACAGGCAATATGCTAAGTTAGCATTTAGCATATGCACTGAAAAAATCTGACAGAGAAATGAATGAATCTGACAGAGGAAGTATAAGAGTACTTTAAATGTTTGTCTACGACACGCATTGGACTTAATTTTTTCTTGGTGCTTTTTGCCTACCTGAGCAGGAAATTCTTCACTTTATCATTTCTTCAATTACAACAAAGATCTGTAACTTCTTTTTGATCATTATATATGATGTTGTTAAAAACACTCAGAAAATAATAATTTGTTTAATAAAAGTCAGCATGGTTTTAGATCCGGATGTTTTAGTCTGAGCCAATTATTGCAGTACCACAATAAAATTTTAACACTATTAAAATAAAAAGGGCTTAATGTAGATACCATATACCTTGATTTCAGCAAAGCCTTTGATAAAGGAGATATAAACATTCTACTTGGAAAAATAGCAGCTAATGGTATTAGTGAGAAACTAATGAAATGGATTAGCTCATTTTTACGTGATCAAACTGTACTTGTTGATCCTATAAAATTGTATCCGACAAAAGCAATTTCTGGAGTACCACAAAGTTCAGTTCTTGATTATGATATCTGATATTGACTCAGAGTTAAAGTATGCTTTTATTTCAAGCTTTGCAGATAAAACAAGAATTAGCAAAGCTATTCATGAACAAAGTGATACAGTTCAGTTACAAAATGATCTGCAATCCGTATATACTTGGGCAAAAAATAATAATTTAACATTTAACATAATAGGTTTGAACTGTTCAGATATGGTCAAAATGAAGCATTGAAATTAACTAAAGAACACAGAGCAAAAGATCTAAGCACTATGGAAATCATTAGTCCAAGATTAGAATACTGCTAGCAATTATGGGACCCTTCTCATGTTGGTGAAATTCAACAACTTGAAATAGTGCAAAGGAGTTTTATTAGAAAAATTGATGGAGCTTTTGGTTTATCATACTGGGAACAACTAAAAAAGTTCCAGTTGTACTCGTTGCAGTGTAGAAGGAAACGATATAAAATTATTTATGTATGGAAAATATTGTCCCAAATCTAGGTGAAGACGATGGATCAGGAATAATAGCTTTTGAGCATACTAGACGTAGGAGATCATGCTTTATTCCAAATACCCCATGGTATAGTAATAATCGATATTCATCAATTCATACACATGGTGCAAAATCATTCAACATTATGCTAAAGAAATATAAGGAAAACTGTTTTGGATTCATTATGTGGATTCATTCCAGATGAAGGTAGACAAATTTATTCAATCAATCTCCGATGAATACCAGATCTCTGGGTATACGATTTGTAGAAGAGCAGAAACAAACAGTTTGTTAGACATGACTCATTAAGATGTAACTGATGCTACATATGATTTTGCAAGAACAAAAAATGTCAGAAGAGGCAGCCTTTGGACACTTGTTTCTTGAAAAACATACCCGCACAAAGTAAGTAAGTATACATATCTTATTTTTTTATGTGTGTATAAACTTCGCTCTTTCAGCAAATCAGCTTCAAAAAAATTCAGAGAGAGTCAGGTGGGCATGATTCGTTGCAAGAATTCATTGCGGAAGGACGGACGGAATGACAGAAGAAAGGAGACAGGATTGGTAAACCAAACAATCTCTGCCTTTAGCAATATCGAATAAAAACGAAACATAAGAACACATATTCATTACTTCATATTCTTAGCACGTATCATTAAAAGAAAATTAGATTACAAGAATAAGCTGAATTACAATGATAGCATATACCTTAGTAACCATGTATTTGCCTTAGCAACACTAGGTTTAATGTCTTGCTGAAAATAGAACTTGGAAATTTCACAAATACATATTCAATATGGTACCTTTTCCTTGGCAACAAGACTGTTTAGCATAGAAACGCTAGGTTTTACATCAATAGAGCAACATCTTGCTGAAAATGGAACTTGGATATTTCACAGAAATATATATTCAAAGATAACTTCAATGATAACTTTTCCTTTGTATTTTTCTCTTAGCAACCAACAATGCAATTTACCTAGCAATGGTAGGTTTACTTAATAATAACATGAGCAATAGTATATAGTTTTTTCCATGTTTACACTAGTCCCATCTTTCAATTACAATATAATATGGATGTTATTTATTTCAGTGGTACTGCATTGTTAGTGTAGAATTTCTATATTTTTCTATGTTATGACCATGTGCATTTCCAAACATGTATTATTATCTATGCCTCCTACACTCAGCTTAACCCTTTTAAATTTTGAAATGCATTGTTGTTTTGGTGTCAATCTAATGATTTTATTAAATTAGCAAGGCTGGATATAACACAAAATAAGTTCTGCAGAGAATATATTTTTGAGCATAGATTCAGGCTATGTAGCCTGAATCTATGCTCAAAAATCTCTCCTCCACATTTGGTATTGGCAGTTATATCCTTGAACTAAACTTACTCTTATTCGATGAAGTAAACTGTTCTGGAAAGCTGGGACCAGCTTCAATATATAACACTTGTTGGTTTCCGGGTACGGCAGATCATAACCTACCATTTCTATCTGGTTTTTTTATACAATTCCCAAAAAAGAGCGGCCACAGAGTCTATTTTTGCACCCGTGGGGTATTTTCGTGCCCTGTTTGCCTAGGTATTTTTTGCAGGTGATAAGTAAGCAAAACCAAAAAAACCAAAATGGCGTCGGCCAGGACGACGCGCGAAATACGTCAAAGGTAGGGATAAAACATTATTTCCTCCTTTCAATTATTTAAATGTTTTGTAGAAAGGTTCTAGAACAGTATTCTTTTTGCCTCGTGAAGCAGTTTTGGTTTCTTAGGGACAGTTAGTTACCTTATTAAGCTTCCAAAAGTCGCTTGGCTTATCTAAATTTGGTTTCGGGTATTTTTTTAGCTAAAAACCCAAGAATTTTTAAAAATTATTTTTTTAGCACCATGTGAATTTCGAGCTGTTATGGCCTCTATTTATGTTCGTATATTTTGTAACTATTTCTAATGCGTTGTCTAGGTATATTGCAAAAAAAAAGTAAAAAAAGGTACCATTTCATTCTTAGATCACTTTGTCCAAATCTCATCCAACATGTTTTATATCATCGGAATTTGTTCGTTGTTTTTGTTTCATTACTTTTTGAGATAATTACCAATTTGTAATGGCACGTAAAAAAATATCTCTAAGAATAGGTCAGATCCACCCCAAATTGCAGTCGTTCTTGGTTTGTGAATTGCTTATCTAAGATAACTATGTGAAACAACTTGTTATTTATTGTGTAGGCACTGCTTTTCCATTGCAATATACACTTTTTCTTTGAAACATAATTATTTTTATCTCACTTTTATTTCGTTATTGAGACCCGATTCACAAACTTAGGATGCCGTTCACGAACTTGGGACATTGGTAGTGGATAACAGTGGATTTGTTATGGCAAAAGGTTATTAAAAGCATGTGAAAAAGCAATGTAAACATTAAAATGCCGCAGTGCCAAACAGACATGTGATAGGAACAAAAAAAATAAAATATTCTTAAACCAAGGACACAGTATATACACAATGGATTTGTGATGACGTAACATCGAAGGGGATAGGGTAAGTAATAATATAGCATTACATAGAGAACAATATCGCTGGCAGCATAGCTATCCAATCCACTGAATTACTTATATACGTAAGGAATTTTTCCTTTTTATAATAATAGGAGGGTGACGACGATCCCTCGTGCATTCATTCACCACGGTGTCCGTGGGTGATTTTCAAACTTGGTAAAACCATAAAATTACCTTGGAACACCCCCAGACATGTCCGATGTATGTCCGGGGTTTAGTCCGGCATCCAGGGTTGGTCCCAGTGTTTTCCCGAAAAGAAAACACTATATTTTACGCACTATACACCTCCTCGTCCCCTGCTCCCCCACCTATAACAATAGATCTACACAGTACCATAAAGTCTGTTATGGTGGTACAGTGTGATACATGTGTGATGAGTGGGTGCAAACACGTGTAGCTAGCTACACACAATATGGTACAAAAATATATCCTTGTAAAAATAGCAATAAAAAAGTACCTCAAGTCTTGTAAGTATATTCCCACATGATAATCTAACATCAGCAAATGGGCATTCATGCGACAACCTCAAGAGAATTGGATACTTGCTAGAATGATCTATGTCAAGATTGTTTTCATCGTTGTTATTGGAGTTCGAGTTGTTATTATGGCCATTTCCTTGGTGAAGAACCAAATCATCAGCATCGAACTCCTTTTCTAACTCCTCCAAAAAGTGCTTTCGAGAAGTCACGTCTTTCGTTTGTAAAGGTGCGAAGAACAGGCATACCTTAAAATCATTTTCCTTCATTACCTGGAGTCATTTAATACCAACTTGAAGGAGCCGTGGTAGAAGTTTGCTTGGGTTGGTATTGATGGTATACCTCTCAGGTGTCAGGTAAGTTTTCTAATAACAAGATAATATTTTGATTGCAGTGTTTTGCAAATCGAACTTAGAAATTTGAAAAGCAAATTCGTACTGAACTCCCGTCACAACAAACATCTTGTTTGCCCAAATCCTAGGTCCTAAGCTGTGAAATCTGACATATATTTGTACAATCAAAACAAACATGATTGGTTGTTGGAAATGGTTCTACCATATTAGGATATAATGCATGATTTTAGCACGTGATTTTAGCACATTTTCACCCCTTAACTTCTTAAACGGTATATATATTTGCCATACGTTGATGAAATTTATTGAATCTCATATATTTAAATTATAAATATTTCATCGTTTTAACCGCATTTAAAACTTTCTATTAGAATTCAAGAATAACGTTTGGGCTGAGGTGTATCATATCGTTTATACTATTTTGCTGTTCCGAATTATAACAACATAGACAGTTTAACCGGTAGGCCGACTATCAATAACATTCTTTTTGCAAAGTGTGCGCCACCACCAGACCACTAGCCCTTCGCTCAGCCCTCCGAGGAGCAGAAAGAGAAAGGTCAGGTCGAAATGGTTAGGGTAGGCTAACGTCCACCTGACCACGACGCAGGGACAAGTACAAAGCAAGGAGTGAAGTTTAATGTCGATTAATGTCTACATAAATCTAGCTAAGCAGTCTCTATGTATAAAAAGTCTGAAAAAAACTAATGAGAAAAGGGAGAGCTTAGCTGTTTTGAAGGGGGCAGATTCTATTTTCAGATTAAAACGAACTCGAGATGACGTCATCGTACTTTATAAATTTCTTGGAATGTTTTTTAGGTTCTCTTCATGGAGTCTGAACGGGGACCACTTCAAAAAAAAATCCATTTTAAATCCATTTTCCTGTTGTTTTAAGGGGTCCTATTTTCCCCACGCAAGATTAAAGCGGCCGAGAACATCATCGTATGTTGTAAATTTCTTGGAATGTCTTTTTAGGTTCTCTTCTTGGAGTTTGTGAACGACGAACTACTTCAAAAAAATTGATATAAATGTGTACGGGCTGTTTTATATTATTGCTATCCACTTTGTAGTGGCAGCGGTGGCATCGTCCTGCTTTTCTTATAGACCATGTTCCCAAAGTCCATTTCAAAATTCGGTATCAGCATTTGTGGCGATATTCTAGAAGGGCTCCTTGCCAAAAACTTTTCGATTTCGTCCACTTGGTCCCGACTTTTGCTTTGAAAGCAAAGGGTCCAAAGTGCATTTTTGGTCCAATGGCGGAACATTATGAGACAATATTATGAGACCCGTTGGCAAATTAATTTTCGATTTCGTCAATTTGGACCGAGTATCAGCAAAAAAGGGATTTTTTCAAAAGTGGAGGAGAGACTTTTTTTTACACTCACTGAGGCGCCACGTCCATACTCAAACTGCCATGGATAACGGGACATGACCGTTTGGGGGTGGGTCGGTGGGTTTTCGGTGCGGTAGTTATCTTCATGGCAACTCCTTATAAGATAATAATACGAAAAGTCGATAAAATTATTTTTGCGTAGCTTATGTGGGAGAGTTCCGTAGAAGAGGAATGTACATATTTCATTTCCATGAGGGCGAAATTAATTTAACGAATGCCAAAAATTGTTTACTGTATCACAACCGGTTTGTAGGTATTCGGTGCCGTAAAATTAGAGAAAAAAATGTGGTCTGTGGTCTTTTTACTTTGGACACTTATGGGTAGGAGAGGTGGGATCTATTACTAGCGTCCATTAGGATGCTAATTTTGAACGAAGTCGTCCGGATATATTTCGAAAACGAAAATCGGCAGAAATTGTACTGGACCCTTATCAGAGATGGGTGGGTGGGTTTGTAAAATAATGGCCATGTCCCGTTATCCATGGCAGTTTGAGTATGGATGTGGCCCCCAAAATGATAAATTTATGATTTTTGTTGACTTAGAGAAATTTTTCGAATTTCTTCCTTAGGAATTGACCAGAATTTTTTGAAAAATAATTTTTAAAATTTTAGGAATTAAAGTCTCCATTTTGATTTTGGGAAGCTTCCCCTTCTTCAATTTTGAAATAAATATTATATAATGTGAATATCAGAAAGCACTTAGGGACTAGCTATAAAAATTTTATTCTAAATGTAATGTTAAGTTAATGAATTTATATTTTATTATTCCCATTGTGAATAAGAAGTAAAACGCAGTTCCGTTTATTATTTTATAATAAAATGAAATTAACTAAGGAAATGTATTCTTCTGTTGCATTTTTATATTTATTATCTTTATTTTTAATTTCTTCATTTTACGCTAAACAGAAGATCATTTTATGACGGCCTTATCCACATTTTTTATATATATATATGAAACTGAGGATATGAGTGTATATCTTATTTTGTACCAAAATTTTGGAGCTCAAGTTTCTTATTTGTTTCTTCAAACTGTATATTCTGCTAACAAGCATAAAATCTTAACAAAAGATCCAAAATTCAGAACTGTTTCTTATGAAGTTGTTTCTTATATATTTTTAAAAAAAAACATGCAGGCAAAAAAAATATTCGGAAATTTGCTCATTAGCCTCGCACATTTTTGCAGGTTTTTTTTAGGGTTTAGCCTGCAAAAATGTAACCGCTTCATGTTTTGACCTGAAATTTGGTATACTAAACCTAAATCACTTGGAGAACAGAATGATACAAATTTTATTGAAAATTATGCCTTGCTCATGCGCCTCGCCCATTTTAAGGCTGTTTGGAAGGGTTTCCGCCAAATAAAATCACCTGGAGCACGAAATGATATAATAATTTATTGAAAAATTTGGTTTGCTTATTAGCCTCACTCATTTTTGGACTTTTTTTGAGGGTTTTTTGCCTGTAAAAATAGAACTGCTATATGTTCTCAACTTTTCCTGGAGAACGGAATTTAAAAATTGTGCCTGGTTTATTCCCCTCGTTCGTTTTTAAGCTCTTTAGAGATGTTTCTGCTGAACAAAAGTAGAAGCGCTTTACATTTTCTGCTGAGATTTGGAATGCTAACCCAAAATTTCCTGGAGCACGAAAAGATAGAGTAATTTAATTTTACGAAAAATTTGCCTCGCTTGTTAGCTTTGCTCATTTTTTTATTTATTTTTTTATTTTTTTTTATAAAAATAGACTTGTTATATTCAGCGAACAAAAATACCAAATATGGCTGTGTTAGGCAGGTGGTTGCCTTATAGAGTAGTTTCTCAGATGCTCTTAACAAGTCTGAATATAACTGCCAGACGTCACCTTTGGAGGAGTGATTTCTGAGTATAGTTTTCAGCTTCAAAGTTGTAAACTACCCAAAAATACTCCTCCACAGGTAGTGTTCAGCAGTTATATTCAGAGTTGGTTAAAACTTGTTATTAATATATCTTAGAGAAACAACAGAATGGCAACATTATCTTTCTGGAGGATAAAGTTACATGTTCCATCAGTACTTCAAACTGCCAGATGTGTTAGCACCACATGTCTGACATCTGGAAAAAACAAATATACAACTCCTGTTAGAGAAATAATATTGGCCAATGAAAGAAGAAAAGAGATACTTAAAACGAAAAGAGAAATTGCTAACATCAAAAGTCCTAATGATGGAAAAGTTGAAATGTTTTATTATAACAGGAATCCACGTCATTTAGACCTGTTAGGATTTAATAAACCTTCTGGTTTTTCTACTTTGCGCGAAAATCGAAACTTTTATAACAAGTTGCATCTAATTACGACAAATCGACATACAAAAGCTTATGTGGAGAATATTAATGGACAGATAATTTGTTATGCATCAACTACTGAGTTTTATATTGCAAAAAGATTACACAGTGCTACCGATGTATCTGCAGTTGTAAACATTGCAAGGATTCTTGCAGAAAGATTAAAGCAGATTGGTGTAAATCGCATAAGTTGGATCACAAGTTTGGATCGGACAACAGAAAAGATGAGAGAATTTGAAGGTATTTTAAAGAATAATGGTATTATTTTGTCAGAGCAACGTCTTAGAGTATTGGAAGGTCCATCCCAGAGTTTGCCACCTAAACAACCAAAACGAACTTATCCTGGTGCATTGAAAACAGGTGCAAAGCGTAGAGGAACAATCCAAAGAAAAGATAAATGATCATACAAAATGTTTGATAATTCCTATTGAGTGGACAAAAACTTGTTCAAAGTCTGCAATAAAGACGCTAAAAAAATATTAAAAAACGTTGTTCTAGCATCTTTACTCCAGACTTTGAGCCCATTGGGTTCCAAAAAGAGAATTTCGTTCTATTTACAAACCTGAGACATTACGTTCGGACAAATGTTTCAAAATGATGTCTGGTGGTAATTTTTGTGTCTCATTTGTTTGCAGTGTATGAAGCTCTATTATGTTTAGTGTAATGATAATTTACAATATTAAATCAATCTGAGTTGTTGAATTTTACCCTATTACCCTTTACGTGTTTGATTTTAGAGCAAATATTTTAAACACTACTTTAGAAGCAAAATTGTAACTCGTAGAAATCATCAACCTACTTTAGTTTGCATGCAAAGTAAAACAAATATACAGCAGTATTTAAATGTGTAAACTCGTAACTCTATTACCATGAGCCTGTACACAGTGCTTCAAGTAGTGCATTTTCCAAATTAATTCACATCTTTCCAGCCACTTAGCTTTCATATTTGATAAGAGTTTGTTAGTATTATATGGAAACATCTCTAAAATAAAATCTACAAAGGAGTCAACGATCTTGCAATGTATTAGTAAGTTTGCTGACCTAACATGCTTCTGTTCAGATTCATTTTTAGCCCACCAAACAAAGTTTGAATGGGCTATTACTATCACTCTTTTTTTATTAGACCATGTTCCTGAAGCGCCAAAGATTTTTCGTTTTCGTCCACTCGTTCCTGAGTTTAGGGCAAAAAGATTAAAATTTGCATTTGCGGGCTAATAGACCGAAAAGACGTGGTACCAACTTGAAATTTGGTATCAGAATTCTAGGTATTATTACTAGACCACTCAATTTCATCAACTCTGGACTGAGTATTAGCCAAAAAGGGATTTTTTCAAAAGTGCAGACTTCATGATTTTCTCATGATTGTTGTCATAATTGTTGTTGACTTGGAAATTTTATGAATTCAATTTAATAAGTATTTGACCGGAGTCACATTTGGACTTGGACTGATTTTCTCATGATTTTTGTTGACTTCAGTTTATAAGGATTTGACCAGAAAAACATTTGGGCTAAGAAATGTTTTGAAAATTAACTTTTCTATGGGACCATGAATCTTTTTGGCAGCCATTTTGTATTTTGGGGAAGCTCCTTCCTCAATGTTTTGAGATAAGTGATATTTTTTAAAAAAGTAATTTTTTAAATTTCAAGAATTCAAGTCTCTATTTTGATTTTGGAAAGCTTCCTTCAATTTTGAAATAACCATTAATGTTATATTCATTTGAGGGTCATAAAACATTTAATTACTACTAAGAGTATAGAGTTTTTAATAATTACTCCCAATACAAATTAATATTATCCCTAATAATAAAATAATCTTATAAAAAGATAATGAATCCCAATGCAAATTAGTAAATGACAATACACAATTCAACAGAGGAAGATTTTTTAATAAAAGAATCTTATAAAAAGATAATGAATAATAAAGAAAATATATTCTTCTG